>JAMKCH010014308.1:0-33394 GCA_023653785.1 Ophioderma brevispina
GATGCCCTTGGTTGACCCTGAGGCTGGCTAAAGCTAGTCTGTAGAGGCAGGATTCAAGATGGCAACCACCATGGAGAGAAAAGCGATACAGGAATAATCCAAACAATTGCTGACCTTGCTGGAACCAGGAACCAGTCTTGCGTCTGTCGTTCATGTTATTTAGTAAGTATCCTGTGTTAATGGTGCGGTTTTTTGCAAGTCACATGCCATTAATTGGTCGCTAACATTCATGGTTCAATAAACCTCGTCGCCGTTTTATTAATAATAGCGATGCATAGACTAAGCTGGAATATTAAACCAATTAGTGAGGAATCGCGTGTATTATGGAATAGCCCAAGCCGTAACCGTTTTCTCTCAAACAGAGCGCCCGGGGTCGTGGTGTTGTGCGTAAGCACGGCGCGTGTCGTCACTGTGAGGCGCAAGCCACAGCAATTACAAAATCTGTGCGTCACACATTATGTTACCGCAGGCCGCTGTGCATTTCCCCAGTGTTCCTTTGTCTCGATCGGGCATTTTGCAATAATATGCGAAAAACCCATCGAAGAAACTATGCTTCTAAAAAAGATTCCTGCATCCCTAAGCACAAAAGTCTCCCGATGACCCCTGTAAATTGTGATTAGGAAAGAGGATATTTATTTGAGTCCGTTGAGTGATAGGATGTGGCATCAGTTGTTGGTGTTTTTTTCACTCATTAGTGTGACGAACGGAAAATACTCGCGTGGCTCATAAATATGCATAAGGACTTCAAATACACGATACGTAAACCAAAATATGGTGGTGCCCAAACTAATTGTTAAGAAGTGGTATGCTCATTATAATTAATTTGGGGCACCTAGATTTTGGTTACGCCGTTCGGGAGAAGAATCTTCGGGTCTGGGTTATATTTACGCCATGTAGCGATTACCCAAAAATCAGGGGGGGCAGGACACCAAAGTTAATGCACTAACATTGGGGGAGGACGGTTTTATTTTGGGGGTGCCTGTAGAAACATATAGGAAAATATCCGCTAAAAAGTTAGTTTTTTTGGTGAGGTGGTGACCATTTTCTTTTAAACCAGATATCGCCCATTGCTGTGAAAATGGCACAGAGAAAGAAGAAGTAGTTAAGGAGGATCTATGGTGCTTACCAGGTGAACACACCAACTAGATTTAGTAAAAAACCCCGATATTTTGAAATCGCGGGTTCCAAAAAATCCCGAAAAATTGACAAAGCAAGTTAAAATTTCGCCGTTGTCCTACCCCTTCTACTACATGTTTACAATACCTCGCACACATTCACAAATACGAGCAATACATATCGTTGTTATTTCAGCTGTATCAGATACTGGAATTCCAAGTTGACGACACGCTATTTTGTGGATCAGAGGCCATCATGCACGGTTGTTTTATAGCGAAGGCCCGGGCTCTAGAATTAGTACCTCGGAGATCAGCGGGGTTTTTCCGATGCAAAATCTGTCGGGGAAAAAAGTTTTAACATACGTCACTTACCGACCCCGATTGGTATATCCGATTCCCTGGGTGTTTATTATCACGAATATATACTTATTAGGACAAAATAAAGCATAAATGAGGTATTATGAAACAGTTTTCTTACAATTTTTGATGTAGAATTCGTAATAAAGCAAATTTTAGTATACTTCAGTGCCTTCATTTCTTTCATTTTGCTCCAGTTTTGAGCCAAACATCCTTGTAGTAAGTACCTGACATAACTGCACCTCCTACAAATAGAATTCGTGACATTTGGTATGGTTGGTAAGTCAAGGTGAATAATGGCCAGGTTTAAAAATGTGTGATGGACCCCGTAATAGCTTTATACTAATGCCGCTGGACCTAGTCACGACCACCCCCAATATGGAGTGTGGCAGAGTTGTTTACCCTCAATCACTGTGAACGTGGGCATGGAATGTAGAGAATTCTATTCAAATTTCACCCTTCCCGCGGCCATAGACTACCAAAGCAACGTTTCAATCTACGATCAATAAAAACTTGCAAGAATTCCACGATACTTGGCCATAAAATGATAGTAAATTAGCTGGCCGATAGCTGGCCCGTAAGAGGGGGGGAACAAAAAAGAAAAAACAAAAAGCCCTGGCCTCGGCGACGTTTGTGCCTTGTTTTGGAAGCATTGACTCCCGGTATTGACTGAGTCAGCCCAGGTTGCTCACTCATCAGGCGCTACTTATTTGCGTTGTAGTAGAACCGGGCAATTAATTTTAGTAGTATGGAATTTCAATATGTGGTTTTTAAATCTCCGTGTGAATTTCCATTTCGCACACAAACGCAATCATTGTCATTGATTTGCAATGCATCTTTGCTGGCAGGGCGTGGGTGTGTGGTGGTGTGTGTGTGTGTACAAGACCCCAGTCGGTGACAGTCTGCCTTGCTTAGCCATGCCAGATAAATATACTTCGTATTCTCGGCTCTCGGCTCTGACAATGTCATGCCCTCTGCTTGTAATTATGTTTCTATAGTGTGCGCCACTGGCCTGATATATTTTGTAGGACCTTGGGCATTTAATTTGTGTTTTAAAAAGCTTTTTTTAATTTGAGTAATTTTAATACCATTTTGTGGCATTGAACAGGCTATGCCCGCGGGGCTTTTTTTTGCCACTATATCAAAAACTTCATCAGGGCCTGGCACTTGTGGGTCCACGAGCTGTACAACGCATGCGCAAAAGGTCAGAATAGATTGGTTGTTTGTTGCCGCCGCCCGGTCGTCTCAGCCCCGTTACTAATCGAAATACGTCCCACCCCCCCTGACAAATTATAACCATTCAAACTATACCAAGTTGCCCCTTATTTTGAAGCTCATTAGACTCTATCTGAAGAGAGTGCGGTTTTTTTCAAAATTACTTCTGCATATCTATTTAGCTCTAATTATTAGGCATCTTTTCGCAAAATTTTCTGTCCGACACCTACTAAAATTCCATTAAATTGTGATTTCTCCATTCATTAAAGAAATATTTTTTAACATTTGAATTTCTACATTGTATGATTTAGTATGTTATCAGTTTTTACTGAAATAACAAAATAAAATCTTATTAACCCCATCAACTAAGAATATTAAATTAATTAATATGCAATGAAGTGTTCCTTAAAATTCCAATATTGGTATAGAAATGTAGAGTTCTCTCTGTCCTGTTCTTCCCCGGTCGTCCCCCCTCCTTTCCCTCGCCACCCCGCCCCACCCTTCTCCTATCTATTGCTCTTTTTTGTTCCCATTTATCAAAGTGCACACAAATCAATTTTACTTGAGAAGAACTAGTAATTGTCTGAGTTAATAGAAGCAGCTAGCGCAGCCTAAGTCAAAAGGAATAAGTTGGAATCCCCCCCCATAGAACACTATGTAAAACCCAGCAAAAAAAAATGCCCTAAGCGACCAACATGCCTATGTTTACAGCTTGCTGAAAAATGGCGGTTTGACCAAAGGAAGCCCAGTGGTTTGGTATCACGGAAAGTATACATTTCATGTGCCTAAAAAAACAGGATCACAAGGGATCATCATCAGAGGGGGGGTGTTTTTAGGTTGAAAAATAAACATTCAAGTAAAAATGTATGACAATTTCACAAAATCCTTCAAAATCCAAGCAATTCTTCGCCATTTTGCCACCCATGTTATACCCATGTTTTTGTGAAACTAGATAAATTGTAGATTCCGATTGTTTTTCTAGAAGTTTTACACCACAATGCATGCAAGACCCGGAAATAACACAGAATTCTGCACGTTGTCATTTGGTGAAAGTGTGAATCGACCAGCTTCGGAGCGCAATAATCACACTACCTTATTTTGCACTTTACAAAATTTATTCAGAATTTGAAACATATTTATGTTAAAACATATTGTATATACTCGGGAAATTAAGTTTTAGCAAATTGTAGAGAATCATTGACGCTCTAGACCAATTTCTTCCCATAGCAAGTTTAGATGTGTTACAGAAAGCAGCAGCCATTTTTTCCATGCCTGGTGGTCCATCGCTATTATAATGACCCACCCACTAACATGACTAACCTAGTCCCAACACTGTGATCTTCTATAGCAAAAAACCAACCCAATTTTTTAAAAAAATGAGCAAAAAGGAAAGTTATATATCTTTTAACGCTCTTACAGATCAAAATAATGCTACAATTTATTTATCTCTACTCCATTGCGTTTAGGATTTATACTTGTTTGAAGATTCTGATTTTTGAATTTTGTGTGCCACCTGCTGTTTGGCATAAGACAATTTGTAATCGCTGGGTAATCTGAAGCAAATAACTTGGAAATGATTGCAAATAAAGCTGTCAAAGATTACTTCTTACTTTAGAGAACAGTCCTGAATGATAAGAGAAGAAATTCACAATGATCCTCAATGAAACTGAAAGAGCAAAAAGATTACCCCGACAAAATAATTTACCTAGCCCCCATTTTTTAAAAGTAACAAAATTTATTTTAAAAAACAAGAACAAGTAACCATGTACTTTTTTAGTAAAATTGTCAAAATTAATAAAACTCTAATATTTTATAACATTTTTATATATGATTATCTCATCATAATAATAATCTTCATGTTTTCTGCAATTCGTAATTAACTTTCCCCTCCCCAACCCTAACCCCACCGAGGAAGGTAAGGACACCGAACCCCCACCCCCCACCCAGTGCTATGCATATATGATCTTTACAATTTACACAGTGACATCTCAGTACATATTAACAATGTGTTTAAAAAGTCATTTTAAAAGTAATATTCCATAAGTTTTCAACCATGTTTAACCCATAAAGCTTCTTTATTTTCCATGTCCTCACCCTCTGTCTGCTTTGCAGACGGTCCGCGAAAGAGCAATCTTTGGTTTTTTTTCCCCTCCCCACTTTTCTTTCCCCCCAAGGAAGAAGTACGCAATGACACGTTCATGGGTATAGGCAAAATGAGCACACAATTGAAGAGCGAAGTTGCAGCTAATATTTCACTGATACAGGCTTCAAAGAATCCTAAAATGCAAAATATTGCATGAATCCACAAGCGTGCATGAAAAAATAAACTACCTGGAAGGCGCCACAGTTGGAAGAAAACGCCTCAAAAGTCAATTCACAATGGAAAAATCACTATTTCAGCATATACCACATGATTAACAAGTAAACATTGACCAAAATGCTTCAGTGATGTTTTAGCACCAATTTAAACCTTTGACCGAACCTTAATCATCATAACTTGTGTATCATGTGACGTTTCACTTCGCCATTTGCAAGGTCAAAATAGGTCAAACGTCACTGCACATCTCGCGATTGTTCCAGGTCACCGCACCAAAATAGTGGTCTTAGAAAATCTAACATTTGTGAAATATCGAGCAAACAAGTTTGGAAAATAAGTTTAATTGGAAGTGACAACAATGATTTTAACGACCTAGCACGTCTGAAGTTTGTAAGTCCCCCTGTGTTTGTGCTGCTGCATAATCCTGTCAAAGAGGTACGTTTTTTCAACACGTGGCATCATAGGAATGTGTTAAGTCGGGTTAGGGGAAAACGCTACTCTTCTATTAGAGTCACACACTCTGCCGTACAACTGAGGTACACGAAGAAATTTCTCATGAAGTTTTAAATTGCTTGTTCCGATTATGCCTATTGTTTTTCTCTACTTAATATTGTGAGCCTGGCACTTGAACATACTCCCCATCAAGTACCGTGGAAACGAACTTGCGGTTTTGATGGTAGAAGCAAGCAATAATTCCTAGTGGCAAAGCCCTAGTCAATACTGTGCTAATATCGGTGGTTACCCACAAAACGGCGGTTTGTGTTTCATATCTTGGAATGAAATATTTATATCCGATACACATTTCGATTGTCTGTTGTAGCAATTGCTTTATTTTTCGAAATTCAGACTCAGGTACTATACGATACCTACATTTCGTCACATCGGCACCTAACATCGCCACTTTCCGAATTCTGTTTGAGTTAACAAGATCTGTAAGTAAGATAACTTAGGCCCTGTAGTTTTATAACACAAATTTAACGCAGGGCTCTTGCCGATTTTACAAATACAAACGGTGCACACTCGTGCTTTATCATCCGTGAAATGTTGACCCTAAAAAGCACAAAATGACCGAAATTTGGAAGCTAAACACAGTCGTCCCCCACTTCCGGGTGTATGTTCCGCAATTTATTGTATTCAACGAAAATAAGCGTGCTCGTGCCCCTATTCTAAAGAAAATAAAAACCGGGAACAATCCAGGTACACTGCTAGTTTTAAATTGGGATTTTTAACGGTTACGAAATCAATCAACCGTTTCAAAATCAATCAGATTTTACATGAAGGAAAATTAGTCAGAACACGTGCGTATCATATAAATATAATTTAGGACTCACAAAGTACCACGATTTTCAATAAGTGCTGTTTTTTGTGACTGATTTTGATTTGCTTATTCCGCATCGGAGCCCCGCTGCTCACCCACCCCCCGGCTTTTCAGTACACCTCCCGTACGTATTCACTTGTAGGGTAGGTACGGATGACGTCAGTGTCCCGATTTAGGAAATTTAAAGTTACATGCACAATTAGAACCTTTCCTTGAAAATAGGCTAATTGCAATTAAATTACATGCAGCAGGCCAATGTTACAGATGCATTGTGCATGTAAAAACCCCACCCCTCTAAATCGAACACTGGACTACGTGCAACCGCTACGTGAACGTGCTTAAGCCCAGCAGAGTGAACGTAGCGGTAGCGGTACTGACTTAGCAGCACAGCGCCACATACGAGACGAATTCATGCAGTATCATCTGCTTATACACTTAGTTGATCGATTGTCCTATCGGGGCCAATTTATTTAGGATCCCTGGCTGGTGTATTCATACATATGCACACATACTGTATTGTGGGTTGTAATGTATGATCATGTGACTGTGAATGTTCGTGACTTTCCCAATGTAGTTCTCGACTTTCCTGATTCGCCATTTCCATGACATCAATCGCTGCCATCATTTTGTAAACATTTTTGATAACTGACACAGAGAATTAAAAATTTGCCGATATCTTCTTCGGCAGTAAGGGATCTTATAAACGAGGTGAAACTGTGAGTAGAAAGTCGTTATTAATATCCCTGTGATATCGTAAGTTGGACCTATTTCTTTTTAGAACTTCTTGATTTTTTGTACCCTCTTGATTTCACCAGTTTCTGTTGTTGTTTTGGTAGTATACTGCCCACATCTCCATGTTGAAGACCCGAGTGGCTACAACCTGGAGATGTGGTACCAAATCTTATTGCCATGTTGATTACTAATAAAGGAGAACACCTGCAAGGTAAGTTTTTGCAGTACAGAAGTACATTTTGGTTTGGGTTTAAATCTTCATGACAATTTCAATTTCATGTACCTCTTTTTGCAATGGCACGTGTGGGACTCTTATTAGAAGAGTCGAATTTTGGGACTATTCTTCAGGATACTGCAAACATTCCATTTGGAACCAAATGCAGAGGTTTGGGTGTGCGCATGAATTAAATTAGTTTGCTTTTGACGTACTACTCTTCCTTGGGTTTTTGGCTGATGTCCTTGTATATACAAGTGTACATGTATAACTCTATAATCGTCATATCTTCATGTGTGCTACATAGTCTGGTAATGGAGTTCCAGTCGTAGCCTGTCTCACGTTTCGCGAAAATGGGTGAGAAAAATGCTTAATTTTAGCGAGTGAAATTGTACATTGTATTTACATTTAATTAAACATACCACATTCAGTCAGTGATGGATATTGTTTCTCTTCATAATGGTGCTTGTGTTTTTGATTGCAAAAATGACGTGATTTCTCTCCCCGGATGCAAATTTGTCACCTTTGAAAAAGGTGCAGAATTATTAACATTTCGATATTTCGCTGGCATTTATGTGCCTTTAAAGGCATTGATTCTTGATTTTGTTTCAATCAAGTATGTTAATAAGTACAAATATATATTACAATCCCTGGACCATGGTAATTATGATTATACCCTTGGGAAATCGATAGCTGCCTTTGTGCATAATTACAGCAAGTACATTGATAATCTGTATTTTTCATATTTTGTTTCATTATTTTTTACCTTCTTTTCGGCAGTCCCGACTCTCTTCAACCTGAAATTTTTTCTGTTGTATATCTCGATCTCCTCTATCATGTACATAAAGGCTAAACTAACAGATGATAGATTTGTTGGCCAATTTTTCGAATTTTCCCGCTGACATAAATTACTCCATGTGTTTTATCAAAAAATGGCGATTTTCATGCAAAATAGCTGTACATGCAATGAACGCGATTCACGCCACACAGAGCAACCCACACAATTTTGAGTCGATTTGGTGTTCTATCTTTTTTCACCTCCTGCATTCAATTCCACCCATATAGCTATAAATTTTGGTTGACTTAGGATAGAAAGGAGAGGGGTAAGCACCTAGGATATCCCCCAATAAAAAAGATATCGAGTAAGTGTAGGTGAAGTGAAGTAGGAAGAAAGGGTGGATGGCCAAACAAAACGAAGAGTGAGTTAGGAATGAAGGGTCGACCGAAGAGATTATCCACTTTCTTCTTTTTCGTTTCCCACTCCCTTTCCTATCCTCCTTCTTGCCTCTCTGTGCCTTCCCTCTTCAGAGAAACAAAAGAAAAATTCGCGAGTTATTTACAGCAACTTCGTACGAATCTCCCTGAACATTCCATGTCTTACGGTGAAATTGACTGCATACGGCTAGGATAATTCACCGTGCGTACAAACCTAGAAGATTGATCAAATTCTTTGACTTGGCACCCCGCAGTTTGTACTGATTGCAATGGGTTTTGAATTGGCCGTTTCTTTTCGTTTTTTTGCAGTTTTCAAGAGGTTTAGCCCTAATTTTGACACATGTGACTTCCCTTTGCCATATAACTATGCCTACTGTAGTCGGGCCGATTCATGGGATGTCTGACATCGCGTTTGATTTTAGATTTTGTGGGTTTTGTGCAAAAGCAATCAAGTCGTATTTTGAATGACTGCGTTTTTAGGCCATAATGAGTTCTGATTTTCAAGGTCCGCTGCAGCTGTTCATGTCAATGAAATATTAATTTTGAAATTCAATCTGGGCTCTTCTTTGTTCTGACCCAAAAGAATCCCCGGGGAGAGGGTTTAAGATGAAACTCGAATCCAAAAACTGGTCATTGTTGATTTTTTGTTCTTCCAAGTCACCACAGAGTCATGGGTGATCCATCCCCGTCCCTATATTAGTAAAATTTGTACTGGAAAACTGAGTCTAAGTGTATGGTTTCTAAAAGCAAAAAATGAGTATTTGACACAGTCTTTTACTTTGCTGAGTAACTTTGATAAGCCTTGCTACATGTATGGTGATGGCGGGTGGGGCGTAGGAACTTTACGCGGTATGGCCCCCTGACCGGTCCGGATCTTCTGTAGCATTAAAATGTGGGGATGGCCCTTTTCTCTATCTCAGTTGCAAGTGGGGGTCCCAGTCAAGATGTTCTAGCATGTTTGTGACGCTAATTTCCTTGGGTTATATCCCTTGGGGGGGCCCCCATATGCAAAACGGGTGGCTTGACGTTGTATTTTGGGTATCTCAGTTGTAAATACGGATCCCATGTACTGTTGATGTGTCTCAACTGCGGTCTTTCATGTCTTACCAATCGTGTTTCACCCCCCTTGCAACATAAATAACCCCCAAGAAAGTAACACAGCATGTCTAAAATACCCCCATAGGGTTACAAACATTGGTCTTAATGCACGCAAACCATAAAATGAAATATAATAATGTCCTGTCTTTTTGCAAATTTTGACACCCTTCTTGCTCCATTGTGATCAATATCCCCAACACAGTGTCCATTTTATGAAAAAAATGTCACATTTTTCCAAAGTTGCACCTGAAGACATTTTACTTAAGGTTACAATACACACCATGCGTTAGTGACACCACTTCACGGAAAACGTGGTCTTTCAATGATGTCAATCAATATGGCTATACCTTTTATTGCAACTTTTTAAAAAAGGAGAGATTTTCTTATAATGGGTATTGTGTTGGCAATATTGATAGCAATGGGGCAAGAAGGGTATCAAAATTTACAGAAGAAACCGAACTATTGATTAATTTATGTTTTTCGTGCTAAGACCAATGGTTTGTAACCTATGAGGCTATGTGGGTATTTAGACATTCTGCGTTACTTTTTTGGGTCTTTTAGTTAGAAGTTTTAAATCACATTGTATTCTAACGAGGGTTCTTCTTGGTTAATCTCGGGGCCCTTGTCCTCTAAAGCTCTGCATACGGACATAAGCCACAAGCCCAATTGCCTAGTGTCACTAGTAGTGAGGCTAGCATCGTTCACGTAGCGTTGATCTAGTGGGCGAAAATATGGTGCGTACGAAAGCTATAAACGCATGTTGAAACAATGACGTAAAATTTTGTGTTTAATGAAAAGTTCCATGTAGGAGGCACTTACCGTTTCAATACTGCATCCACAGGTAGTAGTAGACTTTCAGCCATTCATTTGTCCCACTATATTTCTTGCATTATCCATTTCAATTTGCATGTCGAAAAATAGCATAAAACTTCTGGAAACCGTGCATACTTCAGCGTGGATTTGTTTGACGATCAAACGTGCTTATTGTTTGGGAGATGACGTCGAGGATCAGAAACGAGACTTACACCCGTAGAATATGTGTCTTCAGCTCCCTGGCTTCAGCTTTGCTCTGTACAAACCCTCAGACACAGGATTGCACAACAGCATGTTTTGTTGACATCATTTTACTCTTTACATTCATTTGACAGGAGTAGCACTACTTGAATACAAAGACTGTAATTACTGGACAATAATAACAAGATTAGGCCACTGAAATGAGAGATGATCACTCATCCACGCCATTTCACACCTTATGAATAGCTTTATCCACAACCCTCAACAATGGGCATGATTGGCAGTGCTGCTTGTTTATGTTAGGTATCATGATATTTACAATGCACAAAGCCATTTTTTCCTTGATTTCTATGAAATTTAGCAAGCGTAGTTCAGTATTATGTGACAATTTGGACTTAGTAGTAAAACCTAAAAGTGATTTAGGTTAAGTTTCACTCATACTAACTATTTTTGAGGCAATTGATACAAACCAACTTACTGGACATGTGGTCAACAAAACATGCTGATATGCAACCCTATAGAGGTCTTTCACCTCACTCATGCATAACCTATAACAAAAGGTGTTATTCGTCATTCAGATCAATTAAAGGTGGGTCCCATAGCTGGCTCAAGAGTGATTAAATAGCAATGAAAAATAACATTTGTCAATAGATGGTTATAATAAAACAAATGAAAATCAATGATATGGGCATTTGTTAAACAATCACATGGTTCATGATGGTTTTAGCTGTCAGATGTAAGAATCACAAAATCCAGTGTTTTTTCATATTTTTACATTTTGAATTTTCATTTGAGAACCCTATATCCTATTTCCATTTTCTTTGCAGATTATGAAAGCTGGCAGTGTACTTCTACATAATTTCCCTGCTGCGGGTATCATAGAAATATTCCTAATTTAAGATATATGGGAATTTTCCCCCAAACCATGATTTTAACAGATATTTGGAAAAAAATCCCATATCTTGAGTTATGAATATTTTCACAATACCCGCAGCAGGAAAATCGTGTAAAAGTACACCAGCTTTCATAATCTGCAAAGAAAATGGAAATAGGATGTAGGGTTTGGGAATAAAAATTCAAAATGTAAAAATATGAAAAAAATGCTGTATTTTGTGATTTTTACATATCTGACAAATCATTCAAATGTTTGACAAAGACACATATCATTGGTTTTTATTTGTTTTATCATAACCATCTATTTGACAAAACTGATTTTTCATTCCAATTAAATCACTCTTGAGCCATCTATGGGACCCACCTTATCCCACCTCAAAGTACTTGTGCTATTCAAATTATATACATATCCAAAATGCATGTCGTTCTTTAGATTTAGAAAGTCTCCAGAAATGTGGAATGGACTTTGGAATGGGTTTATACTGAGCAAAGCTGAGGACACATATTCGATGGAGTTGGACTCATATTTATTGTTTAGGAAGACTTGAGGTGTGTAGCGAAATGACATCTGGTGTCCACACTGCTAATGGAGAGACATGAGCAGTGGTTTTCAATCACATTTCTTCTGAGGGTCAGATGTTGATATGATATGGAAAGGTGATTCATCGGTGTATTCTAGTGGCAGAACAAGTAACTATATGAAGCTGGTATTAACTAATTGAAAAAAATGGGGCAAATTAAACCCATCGATTGTGTGTCCTCAGCTTTGCTCAGTACAAACCCTCAGACACACAAGGACAGACATAAGATTGCATAGCAGTATGGTTTGTTGGCATAATTTTACTGATTTACTTCAAAATATTTTCCAGAATGTCTTGCTATAGCTTTCAGGAATGGTTCAACTTCACTGTGCAAAAAAACAATGGAACCGCTGAAGGGAATCTGAGCTAGAAGTAGCCCAAAGTCCGGGTTTTAATGTGATCATGGATCCAGGTCAAATGTTGATAATATTAATAATCTGTTTTCCTTTTTATTATAGGCTATGTGTTTGCGGCAATTCTGCGAAGCGGCTTACATGGATTTCCAGCCACCGTCAAGCATATCTACTTTATCATTACAGGACTTGCGCTTGCATACTTTAATTTTGGTAAGTTTAAGTTCATTAATATGAGATTTAATTAACTTTACTCATACATCAGGTGGTGGCGGCCAAGCCTCATTCATTATAGCAACTCAAAATGTCAAAAGAAATTACAACAATATGGAGTGCAAACCACAAACCAATTTGGGTGCTTTGATGTGGGTCATTGGTGTTCCCATGACCCACGTACGACCTCGTCCTCGTTCGTTATTCATGCAAAAAAAATCAGAAATAACCCTTCTGGTGGAGTTGATTCTTCAACTTTTGGAATAAGAAAATATTCCTTGACATCATATAAAAAATTCAGAATTTTTGGTCACGATTTCGCTTTTACGTGTTAAACCAATGGCGACGTCTGAAATTTGGATTTCTTGGCCGCCCTTCCCAAGAGAAGATTTCAATAGCTTCCCACAATGCATTGCTCCAATGTCGGTTTGTATAAGTACTGATGTGAATCGTTAAGTGATGAAACATGGCTAAATTGACAGCTAAGTTAGTACTGATCAAAAACTTGCATTTTAAGAGCGTTTCATCTCTAACGATCCACATGGCAACCTGTACAAAAACTTCCAATGGAAGCAATGCACTGTGGGAAGCTACTGGTATCTTCTCTTGCCCTTCCCTGTCATACATGTAGGTGATCAAATCGAGCAAATTTGAGTGATCATCCCCCACCACACGCTTGTACATGTAAGTACTGCTGGGTCATTTTCCGTTCTTATTCTTTCTTGGGACTAATTTAAGATGAGCAACAACAATCAAATATTAATTGGTCCACAAGCAAAGCATTACTATGTTAACATATAAAGACTCCACATCGCTTGTGTCTGTATTTAAATGTAGTGCAATATCAGTTCAAAACTATTAAACCATTATAGTGGAGTGGTTTGGACTGCAAAATTGTCAAACAACCCCTCCCCCTCGGTAAAACAAATCGCAACCACTTCTATTCGAACGATAGTAATAAGAATTAAAAAAAACATGATGGTTTGGTCAAAAACTTTGGGGCAGGGGTGTTCTTTGGGTCAAAAAATCATGTTTTTGAGCTAAAAACTTAAGAAAATTAAAGATTTTATTATTTCTTAGCCAAACAAATTTTAATCATGAGCAATACTATTAATCGCTGACTTTTAGATTATAGATTCGGTTATACAATATATAAAGGGTCTAGAATATTAGCCCCAACTCCAATTTGTCCCCGCCGAACAAGTTCGAACGGGGACGTAATAAAAATGAGCAGCGTCCGTTCGTTCGTCCGTGATAAAAAATGTTTAACCCATGTGTAAACGATTTATCTGGAGTTCTGTAAGGGCAACAGAGATGTATATTGGTTGGAAAGAAGCGGGTGGAAGAGTTCTTCGACCCCTGATTAGATTTTGGGCGTAAACGTATTAAAATATGCTAATTAAGTATCTCATTGCATAATTATGAAAAATTGTCCTGCAAGGCCTGTGTACAAGTTTTCTGGAGTTCCGTAAGGCGTAGCATGATGTACCTTGGTGGAGGGGAGCGGGCCTGAAGAGCTCCGACCCTCCTGATGAGATTTTGGGCGTATTTTGGGCAGATGGATGCAAATGAGTAATTAATATGCAAAAATCAGCGGTAATTGCTATTTTTTGACACATGTCATTGGATACTCAAAAATTCCTGTGCTGCATAATAGCCTATCATTGGCCACATCTTCTTTGCAATTGAAAGTCTGGGATATATGCGGCCCCAGAGGCTTAGGTATGCAAATGAGCTAATTAAAATATGCGTAATGTTGTGTATCTCTGAAACGGTACGTCGGATATACAAAATTACTTTGTACATGAGACACTATGCCATAGGGGTGGTGGGGAGGGGTTAGGTATTGCAGGGTGTGGTGAGGGGGCGGGGTGGGAGGGGGCGGGGGTTGTGGCAGTGTTTGGTGAGGGGGGTGTTGGGGGTGTTAGGAGGGGGTGGTTAATTGCAGGAAGTGTTGGGGAGGTGGTGGGGGGGTGGGATGTTGTGGGATGGTGGGGAGTTGTCGCGTGTTATTTTAAGGAGGGGGTGGGGGTTGGGGGGGTTGGGGGGGGGGTTGCGGGGTGTGGGGAGGAGGTGTGGTTTTGCGGAGAGTGTTGGGGAGGGGGTTTGGGGTGTTTGTAGTTGCATTTATCGAGGTTAGTGATCGCGAATTCGGCGGGGACATATTTTACGCATTTGCGTAAATACGAGTTCGCCTTGTTTTCCTAAAAAAACATTTTCCTTGTTATTAAAGTCACCACCAACGAGTATACCTTTATGCAATGTATAAAGCCTTGATCAATAACAAAAGGGATAAAAATAGATTGTCAATTTTTTACTTAAAAAAAAAAAATAAACAAATATAATTCGCTTCGTTTAATTTGCACCCAAAATGATTTTTCGGCCTAGAGAAATATCCCTGCCACAAATATTTCAACTTTCACAACCATCATTTTCTTAAATCTCATTTCGATTTATCCTTCAAGATGAGATTGGTTTGGTAACTCGAAAACTAGAGCACTTTCAAGCTCGGCGCTCCGTTATTAGTTTGAGGGGTTGTATTATGTATCAGATGGTATTCCCGAGTTCCGATTATAATGAACACACATGGACAATACCTATAGTGAACTCAATTGACAGGGGCAGGGAATTCCCACTCTTCTATGCTTATAAAATAGACGCAGATTTGTAAACATGTAAAATCACAAATAATTCAATATATGCTAGGACCAAAGTCAGATTGTTGTTAGTGAAAAGAAAATTTGCCTCTCTTAAGGAATGAGAACACTAGCGGGAAAGCAGAGTGGATACCGTTCACTTGTGATCAAGATCTCACAGGATGTCGAAAGCTAAGTCGGAACGTAAGCCAACATTGGCTTTGTCTTAGCATAAATTGAATTATTTCTATGCTGTTTATATTATGCCCATGGTTCCATGCTACAGGGGAGAAAGAGTTCTTTCATAAGTATTTACAAAAAAAACAACATACAGTGTACCTCCTTAGAACTTAATATTGAGTCTTATTCTTATATTGTGGTCAAAAGTAGGAGAGCTTATAGCACGATTCTAACAACAAAGGGGAAGTTTCAGTCAAATTTCAAATCATAAAGGTGTTGGCTTATTCATTTAGCAGTAGTTATGATTCTATATTATTCCTTGGTAATGGACAAAACAAATTCAATTAAAAAACAATTTGTGCACAAGTGGTGTGCCAAAGTATGATCTTAGCCTCATCTCATATTAAGCTGCACCTCGGAAATGCACATTTCAAAAATCCAAATGCCAACAATGTCTGAGGCGGGTTGGTACATTTTGTGACCCAACTTTTTGCACCCACTTTTCTGCCCTGACTGATTTTAGTTTTTAATTGATAAAAAGATAGAGCCCATTATACTTCATTCGTTGTATCTGAGCCGAAAAAACAAGTTTCGTTGCCAGGAAATCAATTAAAAGCAACAATGATTAAAAACACATTTCACTCGTATGTTCCTGGCGCCCAATAAAGTTATGTCAGGATCCTGTGGAGCTCTATGGAAAAAAAATCCTAATCGGCCATTAATATGCCTGATTGCCTCCTCCAAAACCGCTTGATGAATTCATTCAATTTTTACCATACGGCAAGAGAAGAAGACATCATTTTTAAAGCAGGTTCGTAGCAAGGAAATTTGGAGAGAAAAATGCATAGGAAAATTCAATTTTCGCGCATTTCAAAAATCCCTAGACTGCGGAGAAGAGAAAAGACACTAAGTGTCTGTTTGTTTATTAGGAATAGTATATATTACCTGATGTGGGTACATTACAAATGCAATCTTCCTTGTGACGATTGAAGCATTCCCTAAATCTAACACCCCTATACAAACATGGAACCTCCCAACCCCTACAGGTTAATCGATCAACATCGGTACGCCCAACCTTATCCATGACCTTCTTCAAAAGTTAGGCTACAGATCAACAAGCCAGAGGTTCAGGGGGCTGGGCGGGGGCTGGGAGTATAATGTACCCACATCAGGTAAGTATATACTATTCCTAATAAACAAACAGACACTTAGGTCTTTACTCGTTTATTACGGAGTAATACTTAAGGTGATGTGGGTACATTACAAATTGCAAACCAGACTGGCACAGAGCGGAGGAGGTGAGAACACATTCTGGAGGAAAACGTAATATACAAAAAATAATTCCTCCAAAAATTAGATCTCTCAAGACTTAAATCTACTCATGGGTGATCATAGGGAAGTTTACTATGATAATTCCATGGTCTACTACCAAAATGCCAGGAAAGATGTCGGTTACAAATACCGAAAATCTAAAACATTAGATATTTAACTATACTCTACCATATTAAAGACACGAAAGATGACGGGGCCTGCGGTCCCCCCCTGCGGAGACCGTCCACTCTAGTCTTACTCTTAGCTGACATCATCGACCACTCGGACAATGACTAAACAGGCAGAATCTCCTGAATCACCTGCCCCTACAGAACCCACTCTGTATTTCTAACTAGGCTTTACGAACCAACATTCAGAGGCATATCGAAATGGCACTTCCAAATAAATTGATAGGATCAAATTCCAAGCCCATGGGCATATGAGAGACCTATTAACTCTCTACAGTTCGGTATACTAAGGAAGAAAAAATCTGAGACGCCGGGGGAAAAAAAATCGAAGTTCAAAGTTATGTCTAATCATGGACCAAGTTTCTTTCAATTTTATTCAGCAGATGGCATATGATGTACTGGGATACGAAAACAAGAACTGAAAGGTGATAAATGGAACTATGGCTATAATAAATACTAAAAATTTAGCTCATAAAAAAAAGAAATTAGTTAAATTTCCCGGCGAAAAATAAACCAAAGCCAATTCTATGGCCGACAAGGCTTCCCCACTCGGATCACCGCGACCCGCGTGACTGGGTCTTTTTTTTTTAATCGATACTATCTTAACCGTCTGCCGACTCCCCTAGTCAACGGAGGTCAACTGACTGGGCTGTTTTGAAACAAAAGGAATAGCCCCAGGCTGGCCAAATCCTAACTCGAGGGCAAACATCGTTATTAATCTCTTCGAACTGGTCAATAACAAATTTACGACATGGATGGAAAGATGGAGGGACGACGGCCCCCGTGTGAACCAATCTATCGCTGGGGAATTTTCACCGCAACGGGGTAAACAACACGCGAATCAACATTGACAATAAAAAATTCTGATCTAAGCTGCGCTGGATACGAAGAGAGAACTTGCTGCAAATACACCGAAAACCATGAAGATTTTTGATGAACAGATCCAATATTTCCTCTGAAAAACTACCGCCAACATGTCCAAAACCCGGGCCAAAAACAAATGCACATTTCTGCCCTTGTTTTGACATGGTCCTTACTCCAAACACTCGGGGTTGTCGTAACCAGATTCGAATACTGCCGAACACGTTAAATAGCCTTTCGTTGCGTATTACCCAACACGGTCGTATCGAAAATAAGGCGTACGTTCCGAAATATGACAAAATGGGCTCCTTACCTTGAGCAGGCCATATGGTCAACATAATATGGCACGTTGGCACTTACTCAATTTGCGTTTGTATCCCTGATGAAAGAAATCCGGAATAAGCCCAAAACTACATTAACCGTAACGGGTTGCAGATTGATTATCGTGCCAACAATTACCACCTGCTCACCAATGACAGCGTGTATTCTTCCAAGGCCCAAGGCTATCTTAACACCAAAAAATAGTATGCCATAACAGGTATTATTATATAAGAGGCTAAAGACATCCAGACAAACTTAAGCCTAATGATTGATATTAACACGGTAACTTAAAAACGTGATAATTAGGCCTACAATGCCCATAATCAGTGGTATTAGGCTAAATGCCGACAAACCCACAGATTGGTGTAGAAAATGTTATAGTCCCCTGGGCTCCAGTCCACTTACACGGTAAAGCATAGGTGCCCTAATCAGATGGACTCTTCACCCAACATAGTTCAAGCTTTATTCAGCATGGAGCGTAAGGGCTATGCTCCCGGAATCTATAGGTCGATTAGCTGCTTCCACCCCCGGTCCAGCAGGCGTGGATTGCCGATAGGGTGAATCAAGTCCGCACGTTAGGGCCTATACTGATCATGTACCGTTATGCGGGATGTTAAACTAATAGTCGCGCACAGTCATAATTCACGGCCTCATGACGTCCTCATGGGATAAAACCGCTATGGTGAAATAGAAGAAGATATGTAAACAAACCCTATCGGCCTAATATTCAGATATAGCCAATTAGGCTATAGACGTATGCTAATCCATAAGGGGTGAATCGTGTGTAATCACTTAGGAGGACTTGAATATAAGACTTTTACAACATACAAAATATCTCAGTATTTTGAACAAACCTGACGAGCGGCGCACTACTTTCCAAATGTGCCGGCCCTCTCTCCACTGGACTCTGTAAAGGTCAGTGCTCTCTCCGTCATAGTGCGGCAAAATCCCAACACACAAGTTGCAAAGGGCGATTGCCTGACCCTGTCGACCTCCTGCTGGGTCGACAAGGCGATGTGAATCCCCACCATACACAACAAAGCGCCCGAAACCGAAACCGACGGTGCAAAACAGACCCCCCCCCCCCGAAAAAGAGAAACACGCAAACTTCAATTCGATTCACTTCAAAACTCCTGGGAGAAGGGGCATAGGATTTGACAACCCTCTCCACGGTTTATCAATAGCGCGTAAGGAATTACGGGCGTAGGTACGGAAGATAGTAAATTTACTTATGGCCAAAAACTGAAAAACAGGTGGAATTATGACCCGAAAGGCCCTAGAAAAAGTTGGAAATAAAAATAGCGTACATGTAATGAGAGCAAAACCTGAAACCAGACAAAATGGCCTGCTTGCTGAATATATGCCTGGCTGCCGTGAACATGACAATGTTATGTCCATCAAGACGATGGACAACCTCGGGAAGTGAACCGCCCGAACATAACAGGGCTCCAAATCCTTGATATACATCATGACTCTCAAGAGGACCGTGACTACAGTGGTTATGATGAAAATTAATGTAAATATAGCCACACATACTATTTTGGGTAGGTAGGCCTACAGCTACCGACTATACATCCGGATGGGGGAGGCGGAATCGCCACCGGCTCCAAGATACGATTGAAAATCCACTTCACGGAAATTTAAACCTAACAAAATTGACAAACCCTACTGGCATCGACAGAAGGTGTCGAAATGGAATAAAGAAGCAGAATAAGAATCGCGTTGTTAGTGTCAGCGGAGAATCCCCCAGGATCTAGGAAGAGTGATTGCCCACTAAATATACCATACGACTGAGAATCGTAAATATTTATATGTTAGAAAAACCTGGCGCCAATTGATCTGCCTTACTTAATAGACTAGCAAAGCCCTTCAATACCGGTTTGTCAGGACGAAAACGGACGGACTTAACTCAGGACAAACCACCAACCCTTAAGCAGATCGTCTGACGGACAACCAGACATGGAATTAAATGGCTCTTATAGAGGGGGCTGTTTTATACCAATCACAAACATGTAGATTGAACTAAAGGATCGTTACAGGACGCATCCTTGAGCTCGAGGACGAGACCACATTATCCAATAGTCGGGGATAAATTGAATGTATTCATATCGGTTATAATAGAAAATTTAGTTAAAACCCGATGGCAGTATATGGCACCCTCAACACCGCAGTCATTATGAAATAAGGGGTCCTACAAAACAGGACGAGAGCATTAGATTAAAGCTGGACACGTTGTATCTAATCTGTGACACATTATCCCTGCGCGCCCTCAACGACGAACCAGCTGCCTTTCAGGGAATCATGATACCTCTCGCGAGGTTCTGGGCGTGAGGTACTACACCTGCCAGAATCGCATATGACCCCCCCCCCTTTTCCAATCCCGGGAACGGAGGGAGGCCAAAGAATCGAAACTATTTTCTCATGCTGAAAATCCTTTACAGTCTTCAAAAGGAGAGGGATGCCCACTCCTCACAAAACCCCTTGTGAACAAAGACAGCCCCTCAACGGGTGAGTATACCAGGACATCGACACCAACATAATTCCTCATGCCCATACACGTGTGGTAGGAGATGTTAGTCCACCGGGCTCACCGTCCGGGAACAATGGTGAACAATAGGGCAATACGATTCAGTTGACATTCACGCAAACATTAGGTTCACGATTTATTCCGTTATCGTCTATGGAGCCCGGACTATGATATAAGCTCCGGGACAATGATAACTTTCACACCGGCTATGATGACGAGTTGCAAAGTTCGATGAACAGGAGCCCCTGCACCACGAGGATGGGACGAGAGGCCATTTGCGGTACAAGAAGGCACAACGAATACTGAGAACTCCTTGCCGAAGAAAGGACTGATTGAGATACCAAACCGGATGCGACGCTCCCGAATCCACGGTCCGCTGCACAACTGCTAAATCCTCTCGTGCATGGGACAGCTACAACTATACAAAAAGGCCGATCATACAGTCGACAAAGGCGGAGGACAAACCGCGACTGAGCCAAATAGAAATCATGCCTCCTGTCGAAAGAAAATCCCTGTCTAGACAACGATAGCGATTGGCAATGAAAAAGAACAAAGGCCTCCAGGTCACCTCTAACAAGGCTCGGGATATCGCCCACAACCTGTGGGAACCGCCTTCCCCAACCACTCCAGCTAATCACAGGCACCTCTGGTATTCAAAAAATACGATTTCCCATTCAGCTTCACTCTATTTTAACCATCATAAAATAGGTCCAAAAAACAACTACTTAACCTAAATTAAAAATAGCTTTCCACAAGCCAACCACCTATATTCGTATTCTATAGAGTGGATCGATTAGTGATTAAAATTTTAAATCTTTGACCTCGTAATAATGAGCAAGAAATCTAACTTGCAAATTTAAACGTGAAGCGCTTCTGGCGTTATGCTCCGCCTGTTGAGGGTGCGGTGCGGTATTAAAGGGGAAATTCCGTCCCCTCAAGTTCTGTGAGCATCCCATCATGTCTAGGGGGAATTTTTGGGATCCCACTGGCACAAATATATGACCGGCGTAAACTTGTTGTGTCTCTGATATTACAGTGAAACGCCTCTTGTGCATGCTCAATGAGCTGCTGAGGACGGTAGTCAACGGGACTCTTTTCTCTTCATGGTCATGAGAGTACCATCATGCCTTGGGCATTTTGGTATTCTATTAAATTCATAGAGTAACTCGGGGCCGACTTGCTACGTGACCGCCTAGTGCGTTGTATAATTCATTGTTATGCAAATCCAGTCCGGCATAGGTTGAGAGTTGCAAAAGGCCACTCCTCTCTGAGCAGCTGAGGGTTTTGCTCAAAAATACCTCTGTGCGGCTCGGGACAACCATCAGATACAAAATCCCTCTGATGTTCCCGGGAATCGTCTCCCGTGCAGACACGTCAGAATGCACGTGGAGAAGGATTCCAGCACAAGGTTCTCCCTCAACTAGTAATAGATTCAAGGTCATTTTGAAAGCCAAGGAGAGATCTCAGAGAACTAGGCCGATGGATAAGTGCACGCCTAGGTGATTGTATTGTTTTATTGTTATGCAAAATACCAGTCGGCATAGGTTGAGAGTGCAAAAGGCCATCCTAACGCCTCTCTGAAGAAGTTCTGCGGTTTGACAAAATACCCTGTGAGGCCTCGGGACAACATCAGATAACTCCCTCTGATGGTTCCCGGGAATCGTTCTCCAGTGCAGAAGCGTCCAGAATGCCCGTGGAGGAGGGGATTCCAGCACAGGTCTCTCTCACTCTTGCGCCCGGCCCCGGGGGGCGCGACGCGGGATGGGACAATGGGACGACCCTGGTTCACCCAGGGACGTCGCTGGAGGAACTCCTTCCTGGGGCTTGGGCTACACTAGGGGAAAGCTTACCCAATTCTTGACGAACGGTGACCTACTATCTGCCATTACAAATGCGATCAAATTTAGTTCCTCGGACAAATTTAGACACTACTACAGAAGTCAAGAAGCTTGAAATAAATTAATTGACTGATTGAATGAGCGATCGATATACTGATTGATTAGTTACTGAAAAGTATTGATGTGAACTGTGAGAGAACGGCAAGACTGGTCCTCATTAGAACCGCAAAACAAGGATTGGAATGATGAACCAATAGCCCAAAAATAAAATTCGGCGGCTAAACGCCATCCAAACAATAATGTGGAAATCAATACACAAAAATAGTGTATAAAATAAATAAATAAATAGAATAATACACTGGATCACGCCCAAAATTGATATAGAATAACCGAAAAAACGCCACTTGAGAAAGAACGGTATATTAAATCTGTAAAACTATAAATATTTTCTAGATCAGCTAGTCGAGACTCCGTTGATTGTGTACCAAAGCGGTACACGCGGCATAGGTATGTGTAAAGAACAACAAAGAAAGCAAGCCGATCAGCATCAAACATATTATATGCTTAACATTACTATAATTAATATAATCTACAAACACAATAATTACAATATAATATAACATTCTGGTGATGTCAAAAATCAACAAAAAGTCGGATTGTCGCAAAAAAACCCGGGACAATGAGTCTCCAAACACGATTGGGGATTTGAAGACATGGACCTTACGCTAACAGATGACAGCCGTCATTCTAAAATACGGCCACCAAAAATAGGTCAAAATTTCACTAAACACCAAGTTTTGTGAGATTTAAAAGGAAACCCACCAAAAACGAGTCTAAGACTCCTAAACGGGGAGGAGGAGGAAACACCTGCTGGAAACCTAGAAAATCCTAGTTTCCTGCCACCAAAATAGGGAAAAACAGACAGCAAAAAAATATACGTTACCGCCTTGTTGACCCTAAAGAAGAAGAGGTCAGGGATAAGGTTGGGCGTACGATGTTGATTCACGGTACCTGTAGGGTTGGGAGGTTCCTTTTTGATAGGGGTTAGAATTTAGATTTAGGGGAATGTGCAATCGTCACAAGGGAAAAGATGCAATTTGTAATGTACCTACATCAGCGTAAGTTATAATCCGTAATAACCCCGTTAATTATTCGAATTTAGTCTCATTCTCATGTTATGGGGTCCTATCACGCCTATGACTCCACGGACGGGTCTTAAAAAGGCACGAACGTATACAAACGCCCACGAGGACTACGGCGCTCATGCAACACAACATCTACCGCCGTATTGACCGGAAAAGGCTCCTATCGCACCACATTTTGCTCAAATTTGCTTTCCAAGACCCAATTTGTCATAGTTGTTGTCGCACTTTTTTTCGTGTAAGTAATGTATAAGATTCGTTTTTATGGGTGTGCCTTTTGCAGTAAACCGTTTTAGCACAGTTATGACAGAAAAAATGACCGAGGAGCCTCTTGAACACCCATAGAATCCAAACTAGTTTACTGGGCATTTATAGAGTGCTAATTTCCAGAGGGATGCAAATTAAAAGCCGAACGTTACCCCACCCAGCCAAACCCCCCCCCCGCCCCTGATTAGGGACTTTCCTGACATTATTTACCAGGGGCTCATGATCAGGTGTGATACGATAGAAACGTTTTTGTATATTCATGGAAGAGACTGCTAAATTGTGACAATATATACGAAGTAACATAAATATTGGAACATGGAGGTTACGCCTATAATCATGTCAATAATGATTTGATGTTAATAATGATGAGTCAACATTAAAAAAAACTGGGTGCAGAGAAGTGGGCAAAACTCGGTGCAGAAAATGTGGGTGCAGAAAAGTGGGGTCACAAAATGTATTAACACCTCTTGCAATATGTTCTGTCATCTGATTGGTTAAATGGTCACATGATATGTCGTCAGAATCGTGCTCAGACTGATGAATTGAGGCTGCAAACCATGATTTCATCTTAATTGTTGACTATCTATTCACAATTCTACACCACTGTGACATCGCTATACAACAAGTCAAGTTTGCAATATAGTAATTTGACATGATTTGAAGCAACAACGGGTCTCTAGCGATGTGAAAAAGTGCAGAATTTGAAATATATTCATAGGTGTATAAAACAAATAGATGCTTTTTTATTCTGGATATGGTGAGAACTATTTCCCCTTGATGATCTTGAGACCAGGCCTCTATTTCTCCTCGACCTTCGGTCGCGAAAAAGTAGGCCCTTGGTCTCAATAGTATCTCTTGGCAATATTTGGTCACCATCTCCCTCATTAGCAGTCTATATTTGTATACTAACCCATCTGAGGTGCATATGTCCTTGTTGCTCCATTCACTTAGTGTATGCTACATTGAATTATGTAGACATCAGTACTATTTGTTTTTAGTAACATTTGGTTTGCTTTCCCTATCAGGATATGGCACCATTCATTCCCTGGGGACTATCCTGGTGAATTACGTAATGCTGTTAATCATCGGGGGCACGCCTATTTCTGTGCTTCTCTCTATAGCGGGTAATCTTGTAAGTATACTCTATGCTAAGGTTCAACCGATAATCGTATCGGATATCGTATCAGGCCGATATTACCCATATCGGTAAAATATCGGATCGGCAAAACAAAAGGCTTTCCTTACCGATATTTGAGAGAAACCAAAATGTCAGCAGCAGTCTCTTTTATGCTGAAATTGATGTTTTGGTTTCTTTTAATCCAATCTTAGAATTAGTATTTTTTTATGAATGCAACAAGAAGAAAATATCCTAATTGCATACATACTCAAATCAGAATGTCCAAAGAACATGTGAAATGTTAATTTTGTTATGAATAACCTCCATACAGCTAAAAAGAAAAGAAAAGCCAAATAGCTGTTAAAAAAATTACAGTACCTTATACTTCTTTGTAGTTTTATAATTTCCTTGGATCAACCTTATATTTACCCATTGCATTAACCATGGGAAATTAAAGCTTGATTTATATCACAAGTGTTATATTTTTGAAAAGAGGACCTCTAATAGGTGTGGTGTCCCCATGGTGTCCATGTTACATCGTGACATGAATTTGTCAAATTTTCCAGACAAAACAATGTCTAATTATTTTGAAGCTCTCCAAATTTCCTTCAAACCACAGAATGAAAGTTATGAATAATAGTGTAATCAAATAGGATCACTCTTTGATACAAATCTGAAAAATCCATCAAATGTCACACTTTTGAGTCCCAGTTTCGTGAAATGACCCAAATATATAGTTCCATAGCTGACTGAGACTTTGGTCATTGGCACAGGTATAAAAAACATTCAGCATTTAAATTTTAACTACTTAGTTCTCCAAGTGTTGAAAAAAAAACAACCCATGTGTGCTTGGGTGGACTCGAACCAGCAACCTCTGTATTACTAGCATGGCGCTCTTTCCAATTGAGCTAACAAGCCAATTTTTAACAATCAAACTTTCAGACCTAACACCTATAGATGATATTTATCGCTCCTCTACCAACCTTTGCTTGTTAGCTCAATTGGTATGAGCATGTGATAGTCATACAGAGGTTGCCGGTTCGAGTCCGGCCAAGCACACTTACTTTCTATCATTCAGTATCGTTATAATTTTCTGTGAAGGTCAATTGACCGGCATCATCTGAAAAAGTAATTTGCATGTTATATTTATATCCGTACAGGGTTATCTGTTTGGTGCATATATATACGTGTCTACAGATGACTACGATGTGAATTGGACAACCCCGCAGTGTGTGCTAACCCTGAGATTAATTGGTCTGGCATGGGATCTATATGACGGCAACAAACCAGAGGTGAGATCTACATTATAGTATGTCCCAAAAAAGTGGGCTACACCATATTAGCAAGTAATTTGCAAAATAACATTGGATCAAACATTTTGCAGTATACATTACCTGTCTTCATTGAAGAGGAAGGATAATCAATAATTCTTTAAGAATTATGGGGACAAATGTATAACTACCTGCATGGATATACAGGCGCAGATCTAGGGAGGGGGCGCGCGCCTCCTGGTAATTCTGCAAAATCTTGCAAAGTTTCAGCCTTTCAGCCCCCCGGTAATTTGACGTTTTTCAAATCCTGGATCCGCCCCTATGATATAACTTGCATATTTTCATTGTAATCTTAAATGCACAAAATGTTGTCCATTATGCAATGTTACTGGGAAAACCTCCTCAGTGCATTTGACCTTTGAAATAAAACCCAGAGGGTGTTTTGGTTTCTTTTAATCCAACCTTAGAATTAGTATTTTTTATGAATGCAACAAGAAGAAAATATCCTAATTGCATACATACTCAAATCATAACGTCCAAAGAACATGTGAAATGGTTATTTTGTTATGACTAACCTCCATACAGTACAAGAAAAAGAAAGCCAATAGCTGTTAAATTACAGTACCTTATACTTCCTTTGTAGTTTTAATAATTTCCTTGGATCACCTTTATTTACCAATTGCATTAACCATGGAAAACTTAAAGCTTGATTTATATCACAAGTGTTTATATTTTTTGAAAAGAGGACCTCTATAGGTGTGGTGTCCCCATGGTTCCTGTTACATCGGTACATGAAATTGGCCAATTTTCCGACAACACAATGTCTAATTTATTTTGAAGCTCAAATCCAATTTCCTTCAAACCACAGAATGAAGTTATGAATAATGTTGTAATCAAAGAGGATCACGCTTTGCTACAACTGAAAATCCATCAAATGTCACACTTTTCAGAACTACCCATTTTCGTGAAACTGACCCAAATATATAGTTCCATAGCTGACTGAGACTTTGGTCACTTGGCACAGGTATAAAAAACATTCAGCATTTAAATTTAACTACTTAAGTTCTCCAAGTGTTGAAAAAAAAAAACCCATGTGTTGCTTGGTTGGACTCGAACCATCACCCTCTGTATTACTAGCATGGCGCTCTTTCCAATTGAGCTAACAAGCCAATTTTTAACAATCAAACTTTCAGACCTAACACCTATGATGATATTTAATCTGCTCCTCTACCACCTTTGCATTTTTTTTTTTTTTTGGGGTTTTTTTTGTTTTTGTGGGGGGGCGAGGGGTGAGGGGGGGGGTTTTTTATTTTTTTTTTTTTTTTTTAGGTTTTGGGGGATTTTTTTTTGGGTGTTTTTTTGGGGGTTTTTGGGGGTTGTTTTTTTTGTGGGGGGTTTTTTTTGTTTGTTTTTGGGGGGTTTTTTTGGATTTTTTTTTTTTTTTTTTTTTAGCTCAATTGGTATAGCATGTTGATAGTCTACAGAGGTTGCCGGTTCGATCCGGCCAAGCACCATACTTTCTATCATTCAGTATCGTTAGAATTTTCTGTGAAGCAATGACCGGCATCATCTGAAAAAGTAATTTGCATGTTAATTTATATCCGTACATGGTTATCTGTTTGGTGCATATAATTCCTTGTCTACAGATGCTACGATGTAGTGGACCACCCCCGCAGTGTGCTAACCCTGAGATTAATTGTCTGGGCATGTATCTATATGACGGCAACAAACAGAGGTGAGATCTACATTAATAGTATGTCCCAAAAAAAGTGGGCTACACCATATTAGCAAGTAATTTTGCAAAATAACATTAGAATCAACATTTTTGCAGTATACATTACCTGTCTTCTTGAAGAGGAAGGATATCAATAATTCTTTTAATAATTATGGGACAAATTAGAACTACCTGCATGGATATACAGGCGCAGATCTAGGAGGAGGGGCCGCGCGCCTCCTGGTACTTCTGGCAAAATTTTGCAAAGTTTCAGCTTTCAGCCCCCCGGTAATTTTGACGTTTTTCAAATGCCTGGATCCGCCCCTGATATAACTTGCATATTTTCATTGAAATTTAATCTTAATGCTATCAAACATTGTCCTTATGCAATGTTTACGGTAGGGAAAACTGCACCTCAGTGATTTACCTTTGGAAATAAAACCCAGAGGGTGTTTTTGGGAATCAATCCCACAATGTAATTGCAATTTGTGCCTATACTGGACTGTACAAACCATGTCGTACTTAGGATAAAAAATGTGCAATAACTAGAAGACACAAACATTTCATGATCATGCTTAAATTCCTAAGTACTACACTTTTGGGGAGAAATGAGTGTAAAAGTCAGAGGTTTTTATGTGTTAAGAATAGAGTTTTTGTAGAATCACATGACCTATTGAGGTGAAATTTCTCAAACTGGTGATTGTGGATTGACTCAATACCCCTCTGGTCTAATCCTGTGTAACTCTAGTTCTGCTTACAGGGCTAGAATTTCGGCATAAAATCCGAGAATCGATTCTTGAAAAGATTCTCGTAAATCAGTGTTTATTCTTCCGTAAACATAGAAGTAATCACGTAGCGAATTAGACGATCCGCAAAATCATTTTTGAGAATCAGACTGATTCTCGCACTCTGCCTACGATTCTACCCTGCTGCTTAGCATAACTTCACATTGTCTTTAAGAGACTGAGATTTCCCAGAAAGAAGCGCCCCCAATTTTTCTCGAACCTAGGTTTTTTTATCATCTTTGAATGCTTACCAAAAAAAATGTATTGATCAGCACCTGGAAGTGAAAAGCCGAATACCGCCGTCTTTATGAAATACAGATGATGATTTAGTAGTTGTCTGTCGGCACGACGAATTCAAAGCATGGTTTTCTATGGGGACGATTACGATAGTCAGCAAGTTAAACAAGGTTTGCATTTTTTTCTTTTGCACCTGTTTGTCCATAACCTTCCAACGTTCTCGGTAGGTGGTCTACACCGATCCGTGAAATTTGAAATCCATATCCTAAAAAATCTCCTCCGTCACTTTAAATACATGTTTGTCATTAACAGATGTGAAGTTATCAAAAACACATGGAATACCTTTACCCTGTTACCTACCTCAACTTTGTCGATCTCAAAATTCCGTTTAAAATGTACGATCTATCCCTGTTTTCACTATCAATCACAACTTGACATCCTATATAATGCGATGACATATTGAAAAAAGCTTAAAAGAACAGGAAATTAAAATTTTGAGAAATTGCGACTACAATCATTCTGCTGAGAAAGGTGGTTTCTCTGGAAAATGATGGATTTCCTACTGTTTTTAGACAATTTTTGAGATTACCTATTTCAAAATGTAATTGATTATCTACTGAACATGCAACAACTTGATTCTGAATTGCTTTTGATATTTTGTTCGTCTGCGGTCTGCAAAGTTGGGCTCTTTGAAATGGCCTGCTCAATGCTGGTAACAGGAAAGGTATTCATGTGGTTTTGCATAACTTCATATCCTTAATGTCAACATGTGAACATAATGTGGAGTTATGCGTAGCAGAACTAGTGTAACATCTGAACTGGTCGCATTGAAAATCTTAATCATGTGTTTAATTCACCGGAGCTTCACGGAGCTACAGTAAAATTTTGGCCTTGCTGTCTGTTCAATTTCCATTTTCATAAATTGGACTACCCTCGTTACATCTGTGTGTTTCATTATTTTTGCTTCTTTTCACCCCAATGTATTTTTTTTTTATAGTTTTTGGTGTCATTTTTAAGTTTTTCATGTCTCACCTCTTTCATTTATATTTTTCCCTTTCAGTCTAGCATCAAATAACGAAGGCATCCTGCTATCAAGACACCGCCATCACCACGGGAGATCCTAGGCTACTGCTATTACTTTGGTGGCTTCTTTGTTGGACTCGGTCAGTTTATATAACAGGTTGATTTTGGTGAAGTACTTCAAATTGCGCTCCCTTGGTGTTTCATTGGGTTGCATATGGGGGCTAGTAAACGCTTTCATTGGTATGGTATGCTCCTATGTCTCAGTTGGAAAAAGCTCATTCAAACTTCACTGATGTCATTAAATATTGACCATTAACAATCCCTTATAATGGAGGAGGCCATCCAGCACATGATGTCAGGAGGCATCTGGTCAATTAGCTTTGCTCCAATCGAATCCTCACATGCGAATATTGCTGTGAATGTGAGCTGAATTCGGCCACCCCCGTTAGCGGGACAAAACCGAGATTTAAAACTGTGGGTATTTGCTTATTAGACTGCTCCTTACTAACCCTAACAACGGACCAAATGCAATGAGGTGCAACGAAAACGTTGTACCGGTCGGAAAATGTTTCTCGTTGCACTCGGCCGTCAACAACTATTTTTGGTCGCGCAAATGACCTCATTGCACCTCATCTGGGCCGTCTTACCGGAAAATGACGCGATGTTTCCTCGTTGCATCTGGGCCGTTCATTACGGAAAATGACGCGATGTTCCTCGTGCATCTGGGCCGTCTTCCGGAAATGATGCGATGCTTCCTTTGTGCATCTGGGCCGTCTTTACGGAAAGTGACGCGATGTCCCTCGTTGCATCTTGGGCCCGTCTTTAGGAAAATGACGCGATGTCCCTCGTCGCATCTGGGATGGACAGTTTTCCCGCAGAAGATCGAACTTAGCACAATGCATCTCATTGCATCTGGACGTCTTCCGGTAAAATGACTCGATGTCCTTCTTTGCATCTGGGACTATTTTGCCCTACCCAGAAGATCGAAATGGCGCATGTTTCTATTGCCTCTGGACGTCTCCGGGAAAATGGCGCGTTGTTTTTCATTGCATTTGGGCCTTTACCGACTGCTATTGCAAACAAAAAATAGAGGAAGTCAGATGTCAGACAAAACATTTTACATGAACCCAAATTTGCTCCTTTTTCAAAGTCCAACTTTACACTAACCTCTCTGCCCGCAAAACCCCTGCCCAATGCGGCGGAAGATTTTTGGTTGGAAGCCAATGGCAAGCCACGGCTGACGTTTTCTGCCGGAGAGAAGTGTATTTGCGCCAACATTTTTTTAGCCAGCACCCCGTATCTCCCCTATTGGTGATTTTACCGAGATCGCTCCCGACTTGAGAGATCTAAAATGGAACAGTGCCGTATGCAAAATCTGGATTTTGATCTAGGGAAGCTTTCGGCGGTATCGTTACATTGAATTTTGTGTACAAAAATGCAACATGCGGCAGAGGTCAGAAAAGCGGCCTGTAGCTACTGAGGCTGACTTCGGGACGCAGAACGTAATATAGATAAGAGGGATGGTGTATCTGACGTGACAGATTCACAGCAGCGAAATACGGTAAGACGGGAAATGACCCGGTTCCTTGCCCGGAAGCGCTCCCATCGGATCAATGATACGTGAAGCAAAGAGTTAGAGGTTAATATCGTGATGATATACAGCGGCAGAGCCGCTCCCGGTGGGGTCCTGTCCCGTCTTACCGTATTTCGATGTCGTGAATCTGTCACGCCAGACACACCATCCTCTTATATATATACGTTTTTGTCCCGAGTCAGGCTCCAGCTGCTACAGGCCGGCTCTGCGCAGGTTACATTTTTGTAACAAAAGTAACGACTAATGAAGAGTCCCTAGATCAAAATCCAGATTTCGATCGGCACTGTTCCATTCTCCAAAGATGCCGATGAAAAGTATCAATAATCGTGAACGAGCCGCTCTCAGTAAAATCACCGACGTAGTGCGAAAATGCGGGTCTGCTGCCGGAAGAGAAGTGCTCCATTAAAGATGCCGATTGAAAAGGATCAAAGTGATGAAACAAGGCAGAAAGGATAGCCGGGAACCAACACATGGGAAGATAAAGAAGGAGGCTCTCAAAATAGCTTATGAAAGGTCAATGATCAATAAAATAGATGAGAATATGAGATGATGTTATAGGAGCAGCGGGCGGAAGCTGCATGTAAGGAGGCTGGGGTTTAGCCTGAAGCTGGCGCCCAAGGAACGGGTCAAGTATGCGCGGCTTTTTAGGCAGCATAGGGTACACGTGAGAAAGTTAACATCTAACGTGGCAGGACTCACGGCCTCCATGTTAAAAAAGCCACGGCAAAAAGTAACCCTAACTCTTTATTTTTGGACTGTTTTTTACCCTCTCAAATTCACAAAGCTTAGCCATTTATTAAGTTAGCGGGCCACGGCGGCGCTTTTTTCCTATAGGCCTTGCTTGAACTTCCTTAATTACGCAAAGATTTCCTCCCGTTTTAACCGATAGGCCTTGCGTGAAACCACTGCGTAATTGGCGGGGAAGCTTTAAAAATTGCTTACGCATAAACATTTTACCTATATAGGCCATGTAAAATCTTCATATTGCGCTGTTAACCAAATATCATTTTTGTTAGAATTCGATTAGCTCTAGTTACATGTATTTGTTCGAAGTGATTTTGAGGAAGTTTTACGCTATGAGGACGCTTTTGGTTCACAGTGCATCTCGGCCGGTTTACCCGCAGAAGGTGTGCAAAGGCGGTCTATTGCACTCGGCCATTTTCCCGGCAGAAGTTCGAAATTGGCGCAATGCGTCTCATTGCATCTGGGCAGTCTTCCGGGAAAATGACCGATGTCATCGTGATCTGGGGCCGTCTTCCGGGAAAATGACGTGATGGTCCTCGTTGGCATCTGGGCCGTCTTCCGGAAAATGAAGCGATGTTCCTTGTTGAATCTGGGCCGTCTTCCGGGGAAACGACGCGATGTTCTCGTTGCATCGGGAAGTCGTCGGCAAAATGACGCGATGTCCCTCGTTACATCTGGGCCTTAAAGACTTTCGCTAATTATTCCTTGTGCCGTGGACAAAACGGCCGAAGATGCAATGAAACGCACATTTGTTTCTAGTTGCATCTGGGCCGTAAAAAATAAAAATCATTGCACATCGTTGCATTTGGGCGTCGGTCGGCAAAACGACCGCGACCGGGTTAGGGCTAAGCAATAATTATGGTCTTTGTGACATAAGATTGGAAACAGAGGAGAACTCAAATTTCAATCCCAAATAGAGGAAAATGGAATTCTTTTAATCATTACACTGGAACTGGATTTCCTTTACACCAATGTGGATTGGAAACTACTGGCATTTTCCTT
>JAMKCH010014309.1:0-48067 GCA_023653785.1 Ophioderma brevispina
CTGATTGACAACTGAACTGCTGGTACTGGAAATGCGCTGTTTTTTGTCACTAGCAAGGAAGCAACCGCCTTGATTGATGGGTATCACGCACTATCCATTCATAATGCAATACAATTAAAAAAAAGTTCGCTGGAAACCTCCAATTTGTTGCTTGCCACAACGTATGAAATCCGCTCGCAAGCCACGTCCAGTGCACATGCGATCCACCATACACGACTATGCGTCATATGAACACACTATCGCAGAGTCCGCAGTCTGACTGAGCGAGACTCGTGACTGGCGAATATCATCCCTACTGACGGCTAGTCTGCTCCTACAGGGGCATATAAATATCCACATGGATTTTGGCTCAAATGCAAATTACTGCCTCTAAAATCACCTCCGGCCATCAACTAGGATTGTCTTGAAAAAGACTGTTTATTACTTTCTTTTCATCGCTTCGATTTCACGACGCCATTTTATCTACTGATCGGTCGGCCGTCCAGTGTTTCTATTCTATGTTTAGCAAACAGGCGTCATCACTTGTTTGGGACTTGCCTAAACTTCCCATCTTTGCCACTGATTTTAAAGGAACTTAGCATATCACGAAGTCATTTAGGGTTGGACGTTCAATAAAATTTCCTAAAATTTCTTTAAAAAAACAAAACACCGCAACATTTGGCGTTCAAGAACCGATGATTTACGGCATTTTTATTGGTTGTAAATAGAACCTTGACTGAGGTGAATGCCAGGATTTACTTACGTATTTTCCGATTGGCCGTTGGACGTAACGGGGCATGCTGCTCATATTGTTAATGACGTAAACAATAGCTACGACCGATATATTCGGTCATTAGGCACTGTACTGTTAAAGTCTTTATGATAACTCTCTTCTTCCCCTTTTAAAATAAAACCAATGTTTTACAAAAATGGGGAAAAATCCATATTTTTGTATACCGTCTTATAATAAAGGAAATTTGAATCATATCCAAATTTGATCATAAGCTTCTCTTTTATACCCAAGTTTATGATTCTGGCAATGAATTTTAATTTTTGATACCAGGATGACCTTGCTTGGAATTGCCCTCATGTTATTAACAATCATCCCGATGGATTTAAGATGGCAGGCGCAGGCCCCCAACAGTAGAGATTGAAGGTTGTTTTACAATCCTTACCTCTTTGGCTGTAACTACTTGTGACCATAAAAACAATATCGTACTTTTCTCATAATTTGTACTCTGCCAACTTAAAGACCACACCAAAGCACTACCTACAGCTGCAAAGAAACCATTTGAAAAGCTTGATGACTAACAAAAATATGTACATATACATGGAAATTGCGTAAAAATCCCTGTCTCATTTTGAAGTAGGTTAATATTTTAGTAGATTTTAGCATGTCAAAACGAACCTTGGACAACATTCAACACTTAGGAATAACATTTGAAGCAGGGTAATTAATATCCAGAAGTCTTAAAAGAATGTGACCCATTTGGTAAAATGCGGTTTTGTCAGTTTGAAATTTAGTGGTAAATTTCGTCAAAAAAATGTCCTCTCCATATTTAGGCAAATAAAGCTGTAAACTAAAATTGACAGATTGATTTGGCTATTCTCTATAAAAAACTCTTGTTATGTTCTATTCCATTTGATAGTAATACTTGGTGGATTACCCATTAAGTTTTCTGTATCACATGATCAAATTTAGAAGTCAGTTGTCCGGTCAAAATTGTTCCTTTCCGAAAAACACACCAGTTTCACTAACCACAATTTTTTTCCCTGAAGACCTCCACCCTCACAAAATTTTGGAGGAACATACTCTTTGAATTATATATAAGGCCATGTGTCGTGAGTTGGGATACCATTTTGGGTGGGTTGTGACATTTTCCTTCAAAATTTGAATATTCTGTATGGTTTAAATTATGAAGCTGTCCTCTGTTAGCCTTTTTTTTGGTTTCATTGTAAAGGGCCTATTTATATTATTCTTCTTTAACTTTGATACCCAAAACTAAAGGCATATGTCAAAACTAATTAATTTTAGACTCGTTATGTTAACGAAGTCCCAGGGGGGGGAACCCCGGACCGAAGCCATAGAAAATGTGTGTAAAACTCACTATCATTATTTTCAGAGCTGCTAAAAGGATATAGGGATGTAAAACATGCACATATTTAGTCTAATTAAAGAGGATAAAATTGGGCTATGAAAATCTGCATTTTTAAATTAGCAATTCTTATTTAATTAATAAATACATTACCTAATTCGCTAACGAGGTACATGCAATGTGATCGGTGAAATTGTGCTAGGCCGTTACATGATGTTAATTCTAGACCAATTTGTTTATTTGTTGTTATACTCGGCCTAGTATTTTTTATTATCTTATTCTTTACCACATGTATTAAGTAACACAATTAATTTTTCTAATTTTAATCTTAATTAAGTGATGATTTAAGCATCAACAAAAAAAAAGCACAGCCAGAACAAGGTTTTAATAATTAAAACAAAGGTCATCGAATCTCATGTGCTCTTATAAACAGACAATGTCAGAGGACTAAAAAACTTTTCAACTTGAAAATTTTAAGTGTTAATATCTTTCAAGGTCTTCGTTCAGTAGTTCTTTTGATTTAAGTTAAGGTACAGAAACTTTTAGTACTATGAAAATGTATTAACATCCCTATTAGAAAATTTTATTCAAGTTGCGAGTGACACATTTTGTCGGAGAACCGATACTTTTGATATGAAGATGTGGGTAGACCCCCCACAAACTATATATTTGGAAAGGTCTTAGCTTGGGAAGTCAAATATGCAGCAATAGAGGTAGTGTACACCAAATGAAAATATGAAAATTTTAAGGGCATACTTTTTTTTGTCAAAATTACTCGTTACTTTTGAACCATACCAATCTAGGTTTGACCATACTCCCGCAAAAGGATGCCATTTTTAAAATCCTTGGACAATTTCCTTTAAAAAAATGTTTAGTTTTACTTGAGGAGGGATATACTCTCGAGTTTTTTACCCCGCCGAACGAGTTCGAACGGGGACTATAAATGAGCAGCGTCCGTTTCCGTTCTCTCCTTCCGTCGTCCGTCTGTCGTGCAAAATTGTTAACCCATGTTTGTAATACCATTTAGCGGCGTTTCCATAAGGCGACAATGAAATGTACTTGGTGGAAAGAAGCGGGTTGATGAGTTCTCGACCTGATTATGTGGCCTTAAAATATGCTACTTAAGTATCTAATGTGCATAATTTATGAAATTTTCCTGCACTGCCGTGTACAGTTTTTCTGGAGTTCCGTCAGGCGAAATCATGCAACTTTGGTGAAGGAAGCGGGCTGAGAGTTCTTGACCTGATTAGATGTTTGGCGTATTTCGACAAAATTGGTCATGCCAATGACTAATTAGTATGCAAAAATTCAGCGTAATTGCTATATTTTTGAACGGTACATGGATACTCCTAATTCGTCCGCACTGCATAATAGCCTATCTTGGGCATATCTTTTTTTGCAATTTGAAAAGTAATGTGAGATGCGGCTTAGGTAATTGCAATGGCTACTAACTATTCGCAATTGCTGTATCTCTGAAACAGTACATCCACAATATAGGCAAAATTCCTTCGCTACATGAGCCCCTATGCTAGGTGGAGGGGTGAGGTGTTGGGGAGGGGTTGAGGGTTGGGGAGGTGTTGGGGAGGGGGTTGGTGGTTGGAGGAGGGGTGTTGGGGAGGGGGTTCGGGTGTTGGGGAGGAGGGTTCGGTGTTGGAGAGGGAGGGGGGTTGGGGAGGGGTGGGTTTGGCGATGGTGTTTGGGGATGGGGTTGGTCTGTGGGGGTGTTTGGTAGGGGCTGGGTATGGCGGGTTTTGGGGAGGGGATGGTAGTGTTGCAGATGTTGCGGAGGGATGAGGGTTTTGCGGGGTGTGGTTGGGAGGGGAAGGCGGGTTGCGGGGTGGGTGTTGGGGGAAAGGGAGGCGTGTATCGGGTATTGGATAGGGTGGGGTTGAGGGGTGTTAAGGAAGGGGGTAGGGTGTTGCGGGGTGTGGGGATGCGGGTGGTGTTGTTGGGGAGTTGTGGGGTGTGGGGAGGGCGTGGGGTTTTGCGGGGGTGTGGGGGAGGGGGGAGTTGATGCGGGTATTGGGAGGGGGGTAGGGTATGAAGTTGCTTTTATCTCATGTTAGTGATAGCAACATTCGGCGGGGACATTTACGAATCGCGTTAATCCGAGTTCGCCTGGTTTTATTTATCATGCAAAAGGGGTTGATTGTGAGTTGAAATTTTAGTGCGTCAAGAAAGAGGTTCCCAACTTAGCACATGGCCATAATACAAAATAGTAATACTGAAAAAATCAAAGCACTTGTTTTTTCACCCAAAATGTAGAAATGAATTGAAGTGCTCTGTAAAAAAATCTTGTTCCTCTCCAAAAATGTAACATTTGATCATAATCAAAATGGTTAACGAAGACGTGAGCATCAAAATTTGGATTGTACTTCTTGACTTGCCTACAATGCAAAAAAACATCAATAGTGAAATAATCATGAAACTTTATTTTTCCCCAAATGAGACAGCGAGGTACCCTGATTGTTAAAACAAACCCTCCTTAAACCGATAATTGTTATGGACATCGGATCGGCGGCCGATTCTGCAAAAATCGGACAAAAAAGCGGATCGGTAAAATTATGTGAGCTTGGCCGATCTCCACCGATATATTGAATGAAAGAAAAGGGACAAGTATAATGGGAATTTCACAGTTTTTAAGTGGGCAGAGTTGCTCAAGGGTGATCTTCACATTAAGCGTGGCCCTTTCAGTTCACGGGGGGTGAAAATTAAAGTTTGTTGTTGAGGAAAAACATAACAGATTCTGAAACCTTGGGGTCTATGCCATTTATATCTAAAAATTACAGACGTGGAATTTCCATTGTAACTTTATGAAATTCTTGAAATCAGTAAGATAATAAATAGTTCTGGAGGGGCCCATTTGTTAACAATAAAACACATCAACTTCAATAAAACTGCAACTGTTACACACATTCTTGGTACAATAATAGCTTCTGTGATATAATAAGATGTCAATAACTCATTTAATCTCCAGGCTGGCCATATTTTACATATATTAAATGTATGAGTGCTAATTAGCAATCCAAGATATGGAGAGTAAATTGATTTAGTAGCAATTCAAAAGTCAAATTCTTTTTTTACTGAAATAAAATTCATATACAGTGTTTTCTAAGTATGTAGTGTTTGATTGTGTTGTGTAGACGGTCTGATGGTCATGTAATGCAAAAGAAACTTTTAACTGTGAGCTTTCAAGGGCTTCATCATTGAAAAGTTGGAGAGGACATTGTTTAACAACAAACCGACAAATATAGACACCAAACTACATGTTCTTCCCCTGTATTTAGAATTGAGAATATTTTCGCATAACAGGTTAGATGTTAAGGCAATGTTACAGACAGAGTTAAATGGCATAGGCTCGTAAAAAATTGGCATTTAAGTGCCAACATTCCAATTATATACGGAAACCTAAACTGTAGACCTGAAATGCAAAACATAGCTGGGTTGTGAAGTCTTTCACTTTAGCACAGCAAATGTTGTGTTTACTAATAAATTATTAGTAAAAGACATTGGTCTCGTATGCTCAAACTAACATTGAATCTAAAGGAGTGACTCTTAAAACGGTTTTGGAGAGGACTTTGTTAACATAACAATCTAAGTTTGGAAAATGCAACTTATTTTGTGTGAATCAATTACATTTTACACTTGCCAGGCTTCTCTTTGATTTCAAATTATAAATTATCATAAATCAAGAAACAAATATATATTTTTTAAACTTCTAAAGTTACAGATACCATTTAGGAATAAAGGTGCAGTAGAGGATTAAAAGCACAACACTAAATCACTTGTGATTTGAGCCCTCAGTTTAATTTAACTTGGAAGCGAAACTATTAATGACAGTTCAGGATGAACTTAGCTGCGAATATGTTCAAATCAATAAATTATCTTACCTTTCAAGCGACCAAATTGACAAAAAAGGCCAAATCTGATGGTTAAATTTAGTCCTCTCCAAACAACGCAAAGGCATATACAGTATGTTTTACTGGGATAGTAAATAATTGTCATGGTCAGTGAATTTTGTCAATTACACAGTAACTAACAGTTATCACATCAATTTTCCTGTATATCGCAACAATATGTAAGAGTATTGCAGCGGTTGAGGTCTTTTTTCCTCTACTTTATCCATGGTTTTAACTAAAAAAAACAATTCCAGAACAGACTATAGATAAATGAAATGATGATTATTGGATTCTAATTACTCTATGCCACTCAGATAATAATTTTATACATAATGAATCACTTTTACTTATTAAAAATAATAGTTTCTATACCTGTTTTAAAAAAGTACCTTACTTGTTTTGGAGAGGACATTCTATTTAACAGAGCAATTGTGTGAGTACTGACCAGCCATAATTAATTTAGTGGGTAAATCATCCTCTGTATGTTAAATTGGAAGCCTACCATTATTTCCATACCATAACAGTAATATCAAAAATCTAAATACTTCAATAAATTAAAAAATCATCTGTTATGGAGAGACGCACTTTTAACGGGAAAAAATGAAGACATCAGCATATCAAAGCAATATTAAAATATCCATGCAATATTTCAATGATTGTCAAATGTCATCACTTACGACCATGCTGAAGATTAAATATACAGAGTTCTGGGATACTTTTCATTTAATTTCACTGCTGGGGACCTCAATGTTCTGAGAGGACACCAACTTTATTTAACGGAAAAAAAAAAAAAAAATACTTTTTGCAGAGATGCTTAGAACTTAAACATTATATGTCAATTTTTGTCAAATACATTTCATTAATGGTGTGACACGACTGTTCATAACGTTTTCAGTAAAAAATATGAAAAATAAATTGTCATTAATATAAATCTAAGATATTAAATGAATTTTTTTAAAAATGTGTGATTTTTTTTTTAAAATAATTGTTAAATGCACAAAAAAGGTTCTAAATATAACCAAAATGCTATTCAAAATGCTTTATGGATGATGAAATGCAATGTAGCTTGGTCTTGAGGGGTCCATCAAACAAAAACACCAAAACAATGAAGGGGATGCTAATTACTGAAACCAAAAGGGGGTGAAATCCATTTTACCAAAGGGGATACCTAATGTGAAACATAACCCTCAAACTGATTTAATACATGTGTTTAGATATCATCTGCATCAATTATAACTCGTAGCCTTACATTGAGAAAAATTACGGCTAATGACAGGATTGACAGCTACTTACGTATCAATTACTATCACGATCTCACCTTAAGGCGGTTTCCAAATTCAGCTTACTGCACACTGTTTATGGTCCTGTGTGTAGTTACAACGCGAGACAGGCGATGACCTCTGCTCTCCCACGGAAAAGCGCTGTTATAAGTGAACTGAGAAAATTTACTTCCTGAATTTTTGTATCTTTGTGCCGTCAATGAACATGAAAAATCCTTGGAAGCAGAGTCCCAGAAATACGGCGAAATATTCCCGTTTCTAACTCTTTCGTTACGTTACTTTTAGGTTCATTTTCACTTGCAGTGCTGATTTTGTACAGCATCAACGTGTCATAATAACTACGTAGAAGAGACTAAATTTACTACCAGACGACCAACCTCTGAACCACCACAATATGGCATATGCTCACGGGCTATTCACAAAACATGAAACACAAAAACTTTAAAAACTATGAGTATTAAATACTCAAGTCTTATTTTTTAAAACAGTTCTATTGCATTTATTGCAACTTAATAAACTTCGGTTTCCTAAGGGAGATTGATTTACAGAGACCTGATGTCATAGACAGTTACATGTTAAATGTTTTTGTCAAACATTTGCGGACTGCAATGAATTCGCAGTTTACGTTGCATAGGGAAATACATGTAATAATATCGTTGTCACCACATGTATTGCTTTACCAAGCTCACGTGGTGCTACTCATTTCATCCCATTCTCCTCATGATTGTGTGTAAAGTCTTTTGAAAAGAATAAGGGGATCAGCAGAAAGTTTTTGATTTATCTATGGTACGAAAGTAGTGTCCCACAGTGCAGTTTGTGACACACACTGCAAAGATACTGCGTGAGAGACTAACGTTAACAGCCATAAATCTCTAGAGAAGCGTTTTGGTAAATGAAACTATCTAAAAAAACATAAGTTCTTTTGTGGATGCTTTTGCATCAGAGGGTCAGAAATTTTGATTACATATGAGAACATCCCTCAACTGGGTGTAAACCTATGGAACCCATGGCACTGTAATGAAGGAAAATTAAACATTCTATCGGTTTAGTGCGTAGTTTAGCTCTGTGGGATATGACGAGCACCAAACACATTTTCCCACAATGCTCGTATGCTAGTTTCATGTCTTAGGTGAGCAATATGCAAGCTCATACTTTACGAACCGCCGTAGTTTTTGATACACGGATCCAAACATGAGATGCGCGTTGTGGTTAAGACTGAATATTCAATTTGCACTTAGAACATAAACGCTGTCTGCAAAGCCATGTGGCGCTAGCTAGTACTCATCTATCCATGCTCTCATCGATTATTATGACTACATAAAAAAAAGAAATAAGGGGATCAGGCAAGGTCAATGAATTTCTCAGCCGTTGCGGAGGCTAAGGCGCGAGTACAGGTCGCTCCTGCAATCGGTATGCTAGCAGGCTGTTCCTTGTTGACTCTGAGAAACATGCTTTCCTGGGGGGGGGGTGGTTATTCTTACCATGACAAAAATTCGTTAAAAAGAAATGACTGGAAAAATCATAAAAAAAATAATACAAATAATGAAGACCGAATGGGAATTACATGATGTAAATTGTTCTTGCAGAACAATTTTATAATTTTTCGGCAATTTTACCGCAACTATAGAGTACGTACACGCAAATGTCATTCGACGTCAAGCTAATAGCATATTGTAGAAGGCCTGACCTGGGGGTGGACGGCACGTGAAGGCTCGGTAGATTACAGTATGATTGTAACAAAAAGTTTGGGATTTATTAAATGAAAGCAATCATTTTGAAATGCAATTAATAATAAATAAATCTTCAATTTAAAACAAGCATATGTCTGGATATTCTGCTGAACCCAGGAGAAGTTTTGCGGGAATTACAATGCGCTTATTGATTGGTGGTCCTTTATATTTAAACACATTCTGGTAAGTAAAAGCCAGGAGTAAATAGCAACCTTATCCTCCAAATACCTCACTCATCGGAACTTGTAGCAAATGTGGAACACACAGATTTATTACTTAGAATCCTCGTCGTCCAATTCCTATAAATTTAAAAAGTTGAACCACACCCTTGCAACCTACTATTACTCACTAGGGGTTGTCGACTTACATATAAGGCAAACCATTCGGGATCGGATCGATTTCGGCCTTACGACAAAGTATCGGCCATCACGAAATCTGCCAGAGGAAAACCCTGGATCTGTTAATCTCTACCCCAACAACCTCTCATTTTCTAGCTGCCAGCATCTTCGCCTGTATGCATTGGTAGGCCCAAAAACACCCCAATGCCAAGGTGATAACACACCATGTAAATAATATAATACATTACGCCTACTCTATACTACCTCCCACGGCCCCCCCTGATCTGCAGCCAATGTTCATTTTGCGAGCGAACAGAAACCCCACTTGCCACTGAAAAAAATCTGGCACCCCTCCCTAGCTCTCGGTGCACACTGCGCCTGAATAGATCGCCCAGCATTACTGGACAAAATCGACTTCGGATGGTTTTCTGACTGAGCTTGGTAAAGACGTGGTTGTGGAAGGCTCCATTTGTGTCAGAGTTTCACCGACCTTACCTCCTTGCTAACACAAAATCTTCGTTGGAAATCACTTATTATTCTTCTATAACACTGGCTTTAAGCAGAGTGATAAGTAGCGTGGATTTTTTTTCTCAAAAATGACATTTTTGTTCCCCATTGGGTTTCCTTCATCTAGCGGTCGCACGTGTGACAAGCCCAATTAAAATTATGGTCCACACGGCGACCCCCCACCCCCCCCACTGTATTTCCACGATTAGAAATCACCTAGGCTCGTTCCTAGGTCCATTCCTCTTCTCTTCTCGTTTCGCCGGTTTTTTTGGCTTTCTGACGGCGCTCTTTCCCTTCTCAAATTGTTTGCCTTGGCGGATTTTCTTTCTCCATTTCATCGGAATTCAATTTCTGGCTAAGTGGAAATTTCCACTGCCCGTGTGGCTAGTCCCGGGCGGTAATCCGATGACGGCAATTTTATTGAGGGTTTAAAGCATCCTCTGATATTTTCAGGAAATGTTTCCGATAATCTGAAGTAGTATCATAGTGTTTCGTTTTATTGTATACTGCCTGTTTATGTTTGTGTATGTGTAAGTCTCATGTCTCAGACCTTTCCGGTGAGGGTTGGGCGAGGGTCATGGGTGGGGGTGCCTGGTAAAAATAAAAAGAAGCCCCCCCTCTTTTTGTTTTTATCGCCTTATTTTTTCCGATCCTTTAAGCCTGCTGGCTTGGGTCTTGTCCTCCGGTCTGGGTGTGGATCTCCCCCCCACCCCCCCCCCCCGAGAGTGGGTTCCCTTGGGACCCCGACCCCCCCCGAAGGGTCCTCTCGGGATTGGGGGTCCCTGGATGCTTCCCCTTCTTGATGACTCTCTCCCTTTTCTGGCGTTTCGCAGGTTGGTTCGTGCCGGCTTCTTCCCCCTCCCCCGGGTGATCGAGGATGGCCGATCTGCGGTGAGGCTTGAGCCCCGCTGTGGGGGCCCCCCTTCTGGTTTTTATTTTGTTTTCTTTACAACGAAAAGAGGCCCCTACAAAAAAAAACACCAAACAAACACAAAGATGAAGGGTGTTCATGTTTTAGGATGGTAAGTTTGTGGGACAACAGGCCCGGGTGGATCGGTCCCCGAATTCCCCCCCTGGGGTTCCGGGGGGCCGGTCGGGCGGTGTGGCTTGAGCCCCAGCTATTGAGGGCCCTCCCTTTAATTTTGTTTTCAAAAAAAAAAAAAGCCCTTGGGACCCCGAGTCCCCATGGGGCCCGCCAAAGGCCCCGGCCCCTCAGGGGCCCACGCCTGAGTCGTGGCCCCCTTGAGGCCCCCGTCCCTGTCTAATAATGGGGCCGGCGGGGGCCCAGCTTTTTCATTGCTTCCCCCCTTGGGGGGCTGAGACACCCGGGCCCCCAGGGCCCCAACCATTTAATCTTTCTTTTGTTTTTCTCTTCCAGATTCTAAGTCTAACTAGGAATTTACAAAGATGCTAAACCTCTAGGCATGTCACAATGCCATTCATTCATGTCAAAGAAAGGTACCCACACTATGTTGTGCCCCTTTGCCGGCCATTCTCCCCAGGCCACCCATGCTACATAGAGCAGGGTTGGGACGAAGCAAGGTGGCACCCTTTCTACAATACCAGAGCTAGGCGCCAAGAGGCCCCGCGCCCGCTCCTCTGAGAACACTCTGGCGGGGTAGACTAGTAAAATCCCAGAGACTACCCCTGCTTCTTCCCCTCCCATGGGGGATCCCGGGGTGGCCTCCAATGCCTCTCCCGTCGATCCGGCCCCCCTTGGTGGGGTGGCACCTTGAGGGTAGACGATCCAGGGCCCTGGGTCCGGCCATGGTTCCCCCCTGGGGGATCTGGGAGATCATAGACATACATATGTCCCCCCGCAGATGCTCTCCCTACCACCCACGCTGGTAGCTGGATCCCTTCACACAAGGTTCGCATAGCCCCCAGTGCCTCTTTCCGGCGTCCTCCAAAGGGCGCGGCGTGGACCCTGTCCCCACCCCGATTCTAATAAGGACCGGAGAAAAGGGGCCCACGGTTGAGGTTGGGAGCGTCCCAAGAATTCTCATAAAGATAAACGTAAGAAATATAAAAAATGGTAAGGTCTGGAGAATCGGTGAGGCCCGGGACCCTGAAAGACCCTCCTCCGATCGTCAGGCGTTAGAACTGAGCCTATACCCCCTGTAGGGGATTTCGCTCGGAGGGATCCCTTCGGGTCGGAAGGCCCTTATGTCGAGCGCGGTCCGAGACCCGACCCTCGACCGCGGCTCGACCGAAGGGTCCCCCATTAGTTCATCCCCCTTCTCGGTGGAGCTCCGACCCTCCCGTTCGACCCCCGACCGGGCCCTCCACCTCTCCGGTCGGCGCTGTCTGCCCATCCCTACCGCCCCGGCGGCCCCTCGGCCTTGCCTACCGTCCCCTGCCGTTCGAGGTTTCCAAGTTTAACCTTTGAACCAGAGCCTCGAGCTCGGCGCTGCCCCAGGCGTCCCCAGAAAGCGGCCCGGTCGGGAACTACCAGACCTTGCGGACGCTTACGCTCTGCGGGAGCTACTAGATACGAAGGGGCCACATCTATGGAAATAATCAACAGAGTTTCTTCGGCGTCCCGGAACTTCGGGAGGTCCTCAGCTCGGATCTCTTTCCGGCTCTCCGCCCCCGGGCCCACCTTTCTTAAAGCTGCTCCGCCTCTTCCGATCTGAGTATTCTTCCCTCTACCGCACAGTAAACCCAGTAGCCGAAACATCTCGGCCCAGTACTTCGGCCCCAGGGCGCCCCAAAATGAGAATTTTTCTCTACTCCTCACATTCTTGACTACCCCACAAGTAATTTCAAGTAATGTCCCCGACTTGCTCGCGCCACTTGGGAAGGGCAGTCCCCCCGCGAGGGTCCCTACAGTCCCAGCCTCGCTCCCCAAGAGTGCAAACGTCCGAGCATAATCCCGGAGGTCAGTCTCTCCGCGAGCGAGGGGCGGTTGGAGGAGGATTCAGACGATAGCGAGGAGGAGAGTGATTCGCGGGAGCATCTCGATCCTCGGCTGTCCTCGGGCCGCGCTAGAAATCCCCCGGTCGCCATCGTACAGACAGACTCTCCCTCACGATGTCAAATCCTATTCCTTCTCCCCGGCTGGACCCCTGCGGCCCCGACTCGGTCGGAGGCTTCGTGGCCGCTCCGCCCCGAGTGAGAACACAGTCGGAGGGTATAACCCTTACCTTGCGGTGTGTATGTAGTGGACCGCAAGGGCAATCACTGACATTATCCTTCAACCCTCCACAGACGCTACAGGCGTCAGGCGGTACAAATCCGAACCCAACCCCCCCTGAGGCAAACCCAGATGTGGACCCTACCCGGGCGTTGAAAAATACGCCCTTTCGCCACGAGGCTCAATCGTTTACACACTAGGTCCACAGAGGAAACGCACTACCTGTCTACCCCCGGATCGTACAGCCGGTGGGTTCTATGGTTCCCAGCGGGGGGTTTTCAGAACCGACCATTCCACAGCAACCTCATCCATAGGTATAGCTGGGATTACACGCCTCAGTGCCAAGATTGGGGTGATCCTTATTGAGATCCCCCTACTATTTTCGGCTCTTGAAGATGGTTGCTGATCGCCTTCTTACCCCAACGGTATTAGCTCCATTTTTCGCGGCCGTCCCCTCGCGGACGCCGCCTTCCCCTGGAGTTTTATACCCCCCTCAGGCCTGTTCCACTTGGGTTCACGGCAGGCCGCGGAAACCCTTCCTATCACATGCTTACAATCCCGCTGACTAGGGACTATTGCGTCCCTGGCGACCTCCCTTCATGATGAGAGAGGCGCAAGTGTGGACACATGCCCTTGCTTAACAGGGGGCTTTCCATCTGGTCGCATGAGGATTCACAATTCCTTGGACCGCCCGTGTGCCCTGAGGCAGTCTTTAGACGTGGAGCTTGCAGAGGGTTTCACGTTAGGTTTCCGCTCGTATCCCCCCTCCCGGCTGGGGTCTAATGAGCGCAAGGCTACCAAAACTCGCCCCAGGGCTTCAAGCTTTAATCTCGAGCCAGGACCCCTACCCGTCCCAGGCCTTGGATCGACTAGCGGGCATACCGAGCCTTCGTCACTTAGAATCTCTCGCCCTGGATGGTTTGAGAGTAAGCAATGCCCAACAATTGTCTTTGCCCATCTGGCACCCAGCCTCCTGGGGGAAAGGAACAAACTTTTCCCCAGAGGCCATTAGGCGTACGGTTACCGTCTCCTCCTACCTGAACCGACTGTTTGCCGAGCACCTTCGCTCGAGTCTCGACGGGGCGCTCGGGTCTCTGAGAGAGAACGTAGCGAGACTCCTTAACTACTTCTCCAATAGGCATGGTCTTCTTCAAGCCCCTATGGACAGACCTTTGGAGGTACATGTACCTGGCCCAACGTTGGAAGAAGAAAAAGCCCAGCAGGAAGTCCTCTCTCTATGCTGCAAAGTTTCGACGCCAAACTGTCCCAAGGCCCCGCGCGCAACGACGGCCTGGAAGGAGGCTGGTCTCAACGCCACCCCCAGCTCCGGCTATGCACAATGTTGGGCAAATACCCAGTCCCTCCTTTCCTGCATCCCCAGTGCGGCCGGTCCCAGGGCCCTCTGGGGGGGCCTAAGCAGGGACGTAGACGCTCCAAGAACATGAGAGGGAAGCCAAGAAAGAAGGCTTTCGCGGTGGCCGAACCCAACGGGGAGGCAGAGGGGGGCGGCCAAGGAGCCGTTCTGACTACCCCCCTGTTCTCTCTCCGCCCACCTACGGCTTGAGGAGGGCCCTGAGGGGTTTGCCGGGGATGTTCTATTTATAAACATGACCGCTGGGTCCTATCATTGATATCCGAAGGGTAATCATCTGGATTTACCTCCCTCCCTCCCCCTTCAATGGCACCTGGCCACCCCGCTGCCACGCTAAAGCACAGCGTTTGGACTTTCAGCAAGAGAATCTCTATAATCTACAACTTGCTGGGGAAACGCGCATTGTGAGACTCCGGCATTTGGTCCAGGAGGGGTCCTACTCGACCTTCTTCCTCACCCCATAGAAGTCGGGCGAGTGGAGACTCATCCTGAACCTAAAGCCCCTAAAAACCAGATTTATCATAATGCGTCCTCCCCTTTCCGGTTCCGTAGGGAAACCTTAGGGCTATCCGTTCGGTTCTGCCAACCGAAGGATGGGTGGGGGAGTACCTATACTTATCCGACGCCTACCTTCACGTTCCTATCAGCAACATCTTCACAGAAAGGCTACTTTTCGACCTGTGACGTCAGGCCTCCGTTCCAGGTCCTCCCGTTCAGCCTATCAACGGCCCCCCCGCACCTTCACCAGAATAGTTAAGAGTGGTGGCAGAATTTCTGAAAGGAGGGGGTTCAGATCTTTGTCTATCTAGACGATTGGCTTCTGACCCGCCCCCTCTCTATAAGAGTTGCTCAGACAGACAAAGGATGTAAGCAGACTAGTGGAGTCCCTTGGATTTCTTATCATTATGCGCAGTCCGAGTTGGTCCCTTCCCAGCAGCCCCAGTTCCTGGCAGCGATAATGGATTTCGCAGTGGGCAGGGTCACTCTCTCATCCCTCAGAGGGTAGAGATATGTTTCAATGTTCCTCGATCAGCACGGTCGCGAGTCCAGCTCTTCCAGCCCAGCCATGGTTGCGACTCCTAGGGCCAGTCTGATAGACATGTTCCCCATGTGCCGATTGCGCATGGAGGCGGAGTCCAGATTCACCTCCTTGTTCAACATACAACCGTGGTTCACCCCCCTCTCCCTCCAGCTACATTCCCCCAGAGCCTTCGACCAGACCTCCGATGGTGGATTGCAACCCACCCAATTTTACCTCCTAGGAGTCCCCCTTCCCGATCCCGACTCCTCTCTATTCCTCCCGATGGATTGCTTTCCAAACTCGGTGGGAGCCCACTTCCAGAAGTGGAAGGTCAGGCAATGTCGGAAATTGCAGGCCCGACAAGCAATCCAATGCCTGGAGCTCTGGGATTTATTCCTGGCGTTTGCACAGCTCGGCCCAAGTCCACAGGAGCCTTGCTATCCCGAGCGACAAAACATGACAGTATTGTCTACTTAACAAGGAGGTGAGTCCGAGGAGCAGGAAGCTGTGCCACAACACTTCACCTACTGTTTTGGTGGTAGTGCCGTCGGCATCACCCTTAAGGCGGCAGCATCTCCTGTCTCCTGGAGTAACACATCCTGGCAGATGCTTTGTCGCGAGGAGGCCTCAATCAAGGCCCCTCCAAATTCAGGGGGTTCCTCAGTGGAGTGTCACCTGCTCCCCTCGGTTTGCCGCCATCTTGTTGCCAGGCCACCTCCGCCTCGCTTGGATCTTGCGCGTCCCGTTTGGAACAACAACTTCCAACATATTATTCTTGGGAGTGACATAGCTCTGGGTCGAGACGCCATGACGGCAGATTTGGTCAAACGTAATAGGGTACGCCTTTTTCCGCCGTGGCATTGTTCCCCGGGTTTTGTTTGGAAAAGCGTCTCTCGTTCCGACCATTGTCTCGTGCTTCTCGTGGCCCCCTATGTGTCCGATACAAACTGGGTTCCCGCACCTCCTCGACCTACTAGTCAAGATCCAAGTCCTACTTCCAATGCGGAGGTCTGCTCAGTGTCCCCCATCTACGTCAGAAATCCAGATGCGGCTAGTCCCGCTCTCCGCCTAACTGCTTGGCTACTTTCAGCGAGCCTACGCGAGCGGTGACCTTTCTGGCCGGCTGCCGCTCTCGCCGCAAATGCAAGGATAGCTTCTAAACACCCTACTTCTTGACAATTTAGGACTACTAACTCCGATTCTTCCGATTGTGTTCCGCGAATCGATTGATCCGCTGTCGGCAATCCGTAACCAAGATTGCGGACTTCCTTATGGAGGTCTTTGGAGGAGGTGCCCTTCCCCGAACGGCCAGGCTTATAGGACTGCCATTGCAGCGGTGCACCGCAGGTTCGGAGATGGTATGACAGTCTCTTCCAGTCCGGTCTTTCGCCCCTCGTTAAGGGCCTGTTTTCTTCTGAGAGGCCTCCGCCCAGTGCCTGCTCCCTGAGTGGGACCCTACCTATGGTTTCTGCGACACTTGCCTCTAAGAATTGAGCCTCTCTCAACTTAGTTTTGTGGACCCTGGCTAGGAAACTGCCTTCTTGGTAAGCGGTGGCCTGCGGTCAGGCAGATGCTCGGCAGTTCAGGCCCTCTCCATTGAGGAGGCGTCACCTTCGTGTCACACACACCCAGATGGAGTTTAAACATCCGCCCTCGTGTCAGGTTTCCTTGGCGAGATCAAACCATGTCCTTCTCTCCACAGCCAATTTTTCCTATTTTTTCTCCCCAGACCTAACTAGACTGGAGTGCAGTTCCGAAAGGCCTTGGTGCCCGGTTAGGGCCCTTTAAGTGGTACCCTCAAAACGGACGGAGAAGGTTTAGGGGGATATTAAACAGCTCTTCGTTACGCTGAGAAAAGCCCTTTAAGAATCTGCGGCTAGAGCAACCACCATTAGCCGCTGGATTTCATCGGTCATCCATTCCGCCTATGCAAAATGCCCAGTTTAGCATGACCGCTGCCCTCATGTCCGGCCCACCTACTCGTTCCATTTCCGCTTCTTGGGCGCTCTACTCTGGAGCAGCTTGTCTGACATCATTGAGGCGGCCGTCTGGTTCTACTCCTCCCACGACCGTTTCCAGACGGTCCTATCTTCGCGATGTAATTGGCCAAGGGCGGGTCATTCGCCGTTGCAGAACTGCAGGTCGACGTGGAACAGTCAGACATGACCAGTACGGTGAGTAGAAACTAAGTTTCCTTGTTTCTACCTTAGGCTCCTTTGGTTAGGTGTTTTTTTATAGGCTGTGGTTTATTCTCCGTACACTACGTACCTCCCACCTTTTCCATCCCCTCCTGGGTCCAGGGGGCATTCTGTGCAGAATGAGGCCTGGGAGCTAGTAGAGTAGGCGTCCATGTTATTTCCCTCTCAACAGGGAGAGGGAGATACTTAAGCACTACCATACCTACCTCCCACGGCTGAGCCCTACCCACGAATTTCGTAAGCCGCCACGTCATGAAAGCCATGGTTCGCCACGTCTTGGGAGTGCAGAAACATTCTGGGTAGATGATTTTGTCTCAGTATGCTGGGCGATCTCATCAGGTGCAGTGCAACTAAGCTAAGGCGGGTTGCCAGATTTTTTCGGTGGTAAGTGGGGTTTCTGTTCTCTCGCAATGAACATTTGTTGCAGAATCAGGCCGTGGGAGATAGGTATCGTAGTCCTTATATCTCCTCTCCCTGTTGAGAGGGAAATACAGCCTGTATGCGCTCTCTGGTGCACGTGGTAATCCATCTAATTTCTACATGCATTAGGGCTAAAAAGGCCTCTTCGCCTGATGCATTGGTGCCAAACAACATCCCCAAATGCCAAGTTAAACACCAATGTAATATAAATACAGCCTGTAATTTGCTCTCTGTGCACTGAATGATACATCGCCAGTCACGTATGTGCCTGTGGACAACATCATAAAGAATTCGTATGGTTTTTGAGATGGAGGTGCACAGCACGCAAGTGACCGTAACTTCACCGCTTTTTAAATTAAGCTTTGCTTTTTTACGAAATAGCTCATGATAGAAGAAGTAGAAGTTGGATTTAATGAATCATGGATATAACAGAAAACATTCGATACTGGAAATCACAATCAAGTTGAACTAGGAGACCGAATTTGTCACGGTTGTGAGTACTTAAAAATGTTTACAGTGGGGGAAAATCGAAATCTCGGGTACCCGTTTGTGGAAGGTCTTCCCCCCGTGTATTGTAATCTCGGGCGTTTTCCCGAAAGCCCGCCCGAAAAATCCCAGCCTAATGGTAGATTTCCGGGTTGCTAATCTGAACTGTCTTACGACGAGAACCAATTAATTCAAAGACCAAATTAGGACACAAAGGATTGAAAGGTACCTAAATGCCAAGTTGATTTATTTTAAAACGTAGTAGGATAGATATGAATTTGTCCCTAATATTAGTCTTTTACGGCCAAGTAAAGAATAACCAGTTGAGCGTCCCGCCGCCTGCGCTTTTGGACGCCGCACAGATTATTTAAAAGAAAGCCAAAATCTAGGGGCAATGGTTGCATACGTGGACAGATATAACATTTGTGATTACATGGCACCTTAAAGCAATATTAAGCACCTTTTTTGAACGGGCGCCCCCAACTTTTCCAATATTTGGAGGATTTTTTTTACACGGTTGCATGGTAACTGGCTAGTAAATTACGTGAATGGTTACGCTCGAACCTGTCTGTGTGTCACAAACGAAGGATTTCTGTACTAGAATACTTATTATCGGCGATCCCCGATAATAAGTCAACGACTGCTGGAAATGTGAAATAGCTGGAAATAGCCGGAAAATAGCGCCTATGACGTGTATACGCTCATCCATTAGTGTTTTATTAGTCTCGGGCAAGTAAAAAGGTTAGGAATTAATTATTTTCGCGAGGTGGCACTATTTCATATGGAGGACATAAAGTCGCAATTCCAGCTATGCCGTTAAGTCCAACCTAGGATCCAAATTTTAATTAAAAAAAAAAAAATCGCTTATTTTGTGATAAATACGCATTTTTTAGCATTCTCGTTCGCAGGTATAGTTCTCCTAGATAATTACCACTACTGTGCAAAAATATCCAAAATTGAAAATTGGCGGGCGCTCTTCAAAAAAAGTGCAATATTGCTTTAAGTTAAATCTGCACCTAAAACTATCTTCAGATATATCACGGTGGTGAGTTTAGATTTTAGACGGCGGCTAGCCTTGAAAAAAAAAAAACACATAATATGGCTATCGCCTCAACCACCTTTTTCAAAAGTCCGGAGATAAACTGGTTTATTTTCTTAATGGCCTAAGAACTTTGAAAATTTAAAAGCAGTGATGGCCCAAAATTGTTACTTTACAGTAGATTAAAATACACAAAAAAATTCTGTGAAAGATTATTTCTTTATTGGTGCAGAGACAATAAGGGACTTAGAGCCTGGTCTGTATGGTTACGTGCACATTATATAAAAATACTTGTTTAGGATAGCAAATTTATATAAAAATACTTGTTTAGGTTGATTTTTTTAAAGTCATGCAAATTACTTGTTTAGGATCGTTAAATTAACCATAAGTTACTTGTTTGGGTAGCAAAAATCAAACCAAAATATTTAGGGTTGCAAAATCCACCAAAAAACTGCTTTGGTTGTTGTTCTTGGCAAGTGAAAATATTTGAACTTTTGGTTATGTTTCAGGAGGCCCGCGCGGCATGATATCCAACTTTTGGAATGAAGTGTGCCCCCCACCTTTACCATCAAATAGCCAAAGCACCAAGGGTGTTTTGAGTCAAATCCCACAATGACCAGTTTTGGGAAATTTCAACCTCAATAGGTCATGTGATCAACATGTAAAGTCCTATCCTTAACACATGAAAACCCTGACGTTAATGTCATTTTAGCCCACAAATATTTAGAACTTAGGGAATTTTTTGCATGATTATTGCAATGTCTTGCTGGTTTCTAAACTTTTGGAACCACTTTTTATCCTAAGTACTGACATGTGTTCGTACAGTATGGTATAGGCCATTGCTATGCATTCATGGGTATTGATTTCAAAACACCTTGCCAAAGCACCGGCCAAAAGTAGGAGACAATGAAGAGGAAATCCAAATCTAGAACTTCACCCATCTGCCACACTGATTAAATACTTTCAAGGTAACAGGAACACACATTATGTACATTTATGAACCAGTGCCCAATGATCACCTCGGCATATGGTTGGCGGTTTACGAGGTGCAATGTTCCAGTACGCTAGATCAAAATCTCAATGCCGCCCATAATAAGTAACTTGAGGCATCTGAATGTTGAGTTACAGTGATTCGACTTTGCATCAGATGGATGACACCCAGTACGTTGAACTGTGCAAGCAAGGCAAGGTTAGGCCAAAAAAAAAAAATGTGTTGCCTGCCCCAGCTTACTTAAATCAGGAAGGTCGGTAGGTAGGGTTTCTTTTATCTTTTTTGTTTTTTAAAACTCAGTTCTCAGAAAGGACTGGCTAGCAATGTTAAAATCCAGACAAATACGTAAGAAGGGATTCAAATATATATTAGAAAAATGTTTCTTGTAAATGAACGTGGGTTGCTGTGTTGTATCCTCTGGTTCAGTTACATGAAAATGAACATGCCGAAATCCCAGGTCCCGCAGACTGACTGCCATGGGCCTTTCGGACCGATGGCGATTTGTACGGTGCATAGTTGCAAGCTGCCATCCTTGTTATGCCTCCCATACAAACCGCAAAAGTCTCCATTTAAATTGGAAGTTGTAACACAGCTGAAAACCACCTCACAACCTTTCAAAGCTGTAACACTCAACGCGAAGCTACCGTAGGATTCCATCGTGATCGTGTCCATGAAATCAGCAATGTCATACGCGCTGCAAGCATGTGCTGACAGTGTACCGACAGCACGTGTGAAGTGTAATTGATGCAATATTTGATATTTTTCGCTGCTTCAGAGAAGGAGAAATTTATTGTTTTTTCATTTAATAAACTGTTTCAACTGGTGTTTTTCAAAATTGTTTATATTTGTTTCTAAAAGTTTTTGGTACCATTGCACGTCAAAATTTTGTTTTAAATCGAATATTACAGTGTTTGTCGAATTGCACTCTATATCGTTGAGTATACGGTGCGGTAAATACGGCCAGCCGTACTAAGGCCAATTTTATTTTCCTTCGTGTTTCGCGCACATTTTGATATTGCCACACAATTTCATTCCAAGAATAGCGAGTGTTTTGCCCGTGCAAGGAGTTAAATTCGAGCTACTCTTTGTGATTTTCCATTTGGTTGGTTTTATTACACATTTATCAACCGGAAAACGGGTAAAATAGACAAACTCAAGACTTAAAAAAAAAAAAAATAAAAAAAATACCGACCCGAGATTTTCAGGATTTTGGGTTGGTCGCGGAGGGCAACACAACAATTTTTTTTTTTGCCTTACGTGTGTACACCATTTATGATTAAAATTGTGTGTGTGGCAGCCATTTTGAAATTTCAAGGTCAGAGCTAAGGTTTTTGATTTCGAATGTTGCTTAGTTGAATATGGCATGCAGGAAAACATCATTAGACACAAATATCATTAAAATCGGACAATGTTTACCATTTTTAGCAAATTTGACCTTCTAAAAGTGCATTGACCTTTGACATTTTTGGCCATATCTATCTCAGTAAAGGTCAGAGGTGAACAAACTATACATTTTTGGATTCCTTATGACCAGACGAATAATTTGATACTCAATTTATACAATTTGGGCATTTTTCAATTTTGACTCCTATTTGACCTTTGATGACCCCTCCAAAAAATGCCCGGGACTTTCAAGCGGCAAGCCCAAGTCAAAAATAAAAATGTTCAGTATCTATCAGGGAACCCAAACCACTTTCAAACCTTTGTCTTCAGAATTTGGTCACAGGACAGCAATATTGTAAGATAACCACTGTCAATTTTCAATTCCAACTGTTGCCATTGTTTTAGTTTAACTAGGAAGTCACACAAAAATTTCAGTCTTCTAACAACTTAAAATTGAGTTTGCTTGACAGATACCTGTGAACAAAACTAACTTAGATTTCTTTTTATTTTACTCAAATCGGACAACTGTTTTGAGTTCTGACCAAAAGTACCTTCTAGAACGATCGTCATTTCTTGGTCGAAATCCCCTATCTTGCCCAAATAATGAAAATCAAATTTAAATGTATATTTTTACTTGTTTAAACCCATTTCAAACATGCGTTTCAATTCAAATTCAAGACATTTTATGGCATACAATGATTTTTAATGGAACTTTATAATATCAACTTCACAAGTGGGTGTTAATTAATTTTTCAGTACCACTCAAACATCCTATTTTTTGTCATGCGAAAACCTCATCGCGTCGACACAAATTTGCGTCAAAAATTTGTCTAAGTCCATTTTCAAATTTGATCGACGAAACCCCCAAATGGCAACAAAAAATAACTGATTTTTCACAGCAAATCCCCCCCCCCCCCCCCTTACATACTAGGTTTTTGAGGGTGGTATAATCCATTTCCTTCTGCGCTCAGAAATCAGATTTGAAACTTGTCTTGTACAAGTTTGATGAATTTATTTTAATGAATGCTTTGGTCTTTTCATATATTTGGCATAAAAAAACAGGGCATCTGTATCAGACATTCATATTAATGGATGAATAAACCATGCATTTAAAAGTTCAATGTTAATTTTCAAACAGTACTGCTTCTGTCTGTATATGAATAAATTATAAAATATTGAACCATTTTTGTGGATATTATCTTTTGTTTTTCTTTTCTTCAACTTGTTGCATGTTCTGCTGCTTTAGTGAGTAGCACGTAGCGTAGTGAAAACGCCAACAAATAATAAATCTTGAACTGATCGCATACTCAAATAAGGTATAACGCCAACAGAAATAAACAGGCCTATAAATAAATAGACAGGCCTGTAAATAAATAAAATAATAATAAACTGAGAAAAAAACATGTGTACACAATTAATGAAGTAGACATTTACTAATTCCATCATAAATTGGTGTGGTGGCCATTTCTTGTAGGGGTTACAGTTTTTTCCCTTCCACACATACCAATGACCGATAAAAAAAAAAAAAATGAATATAAATTCCAAAATTCACCAACTGTCTTCATGAAAATAATGCAGTTTTTTTAACTATAATCCCATTTTTTGTACGACAATGTTATTATTTTTCTTAACTTGTATTTATAAACAAAGCATCGTAATTTTTTAAATCTCCCCGAAAAACACAATGGTACTTTCCTAAATTCAACAGCTTTTCACGCACTGTATATTCCAGTACCACGGGTCCAGTACTCGATCTTGGTCATTGCCGCCGACATTATCGCAAAAAAAAAGGCATTTGACACGATAGAAAAACATTGTTAAGTCAACCATGTCTTATTTAACCATCAATCTCACTACATTACATTCGCCAATAAATTGTCACGAGTCGTCAAAAACGGCATTTTCTTTCGAGACTATCCTGTCGTTCGCGTTGTCAAGCATGTCGGCCATGCTGTATCGTGTCGGCGTACATCACTCGTGCGGTACCTTGTGGCCGTGGTTTTTCATCACTTATACGGCCTTTAGCACGAGTTGATATCTTTTTTGTATCCATTTAAAAGAGATATTCAGCTTCAAAATATATTTTTTTACTCATTTTCTACAACGGAAACACAACTAAAATAGCACAAAATATTAAAATCATCATAAAATGAGTTTGGAGGGGGGTATGGAGCTCATAAGAAAACGGCAAAATGTAGGTTTTTTCAAGATGATAAAAATCGATACGTCAAAACCCGAATAAGTGCGATAGCACGAATTAGCCATTTGAAGACACAGCGCGAGCACAAATGCATTGCGTTGAGGGGAGAATATGGCGACTTAAGCTTCAACGGCAATAGAATGGGTTTTTCAAATGGGCGGTAAAAATTTCGACAATTATTTGACTATTTACAACAACAAAAAGTATGATGAATATTAAACCTTCTCTTCCGTTTGGAATATCTTTTCTTTTTTGCAAATCAGATATAATTTTGCCACAAATTCGCTGCTTATGTGGCATGATTTTTGAGAGCTGTGAGCAACATGTATGTACTGCAACGCAGGGGAAGACGGCTCGCCCGACGCTGGGTGGGGTGACCCCCGAAGTTTTAACTCTTTTCAATACTCGATGACACAGTTTTTGCCCTGTTCTTTAGCTTTAAAATGAGACCTAAAGTATCTCAATATGACAAGGGGGTTCTCACATATGGCTACATTTTTTCATTCGCCTACAATTTGGAAAATTTGTAACACACAACTTTTTAGGGTATGAACTTTGTGACCTCGCCCATCTGGCTCTCTCAATTCACTATTTTGGGTGCAGATGAAAGGAAAGAGCTCATTTGCATATTGCTCCCTGTCGTGGATCTTGCAATTTAAAACTTGCAGATATTTTATATTTTCTATTCAGAGTTTCACACTCTTCGGTTTTGCAATTTCACTAGAAATTTAGAGCTCTCAGAGTGCAATACTGCTGAGAAAATGTGAGTAAAGTTTGCAAGAACCTGTATGCTCTTATTCTTAAATGCACTCAAACCAGACTAAATCATCATTGACCTTGTAATCAGGATTGACATGTTCCTAATTTGTTCAAACTTTTTTTTTTTTTTTTTTTTTACAGATTTCCACCACCTCAACAAAATGGCCCCTTCCAACTCTTCCATTGCATTGCAAGGCATCGCTCCACACCAGTGGCAATGTCGGCAGAACACCTCAAAGTGGCAGACAAATCCAATGCATTTCAATACCTTCAGAAAAGTTAGTCATGAGGCGCTTGTGGAGACACCAATTTGCCTGGCCTTTCCACACACCTTGAATCCTGCCTGTCAAACTGGGGCTACCCGTAAGTATCCTAGGATTAATTCGCAGATTTTCAAAATGGGACTATACTTCCAAACAGAATGACCATCCTGCTCCACTTTGTGGGATAATTTTTAAATTTTGGGTGGATTACATGGCTGATTCAGAGATTTCGAAATAAATTTTTTTGTGTTTAATTTAAAATAGTGTATCTAGAACTATAGATAGTAACCTAAAATTGTCAATTCAGTTCAATTATGAGATGAATCGGATTTTCCGTTTTCAATTCAGTAAACATTTATTTATGCAAAGTATTACAGTGCCACAGGATACCCTGTATAACAAAATTCCGATTCTGAATTTTATAAACAAAGTTGTGATTTTCCTATATGAAGGCTTTGATTTAAGCGTAGGTGATTTCCACACAGTGATAAGTAGATGGAGAAGCAATTATGTATATGCAAAACACATTTGTTTGAAAATGAGTGCGCCCTCATCGTTGAAATCTGAGTCAAGAGCCTTTAATTGCTTTGCTCTCCCAGCTTCTGGTCTCTTTTAAAAGTGGTCCATTACATGTGACTGATAGGTTTTTTGTGTCCAGTCTTATTAAACTAAAATTAGTAAGATAGAAGATGCTTGAAGAAATGACTTCTTGACTAACGCCTTTTGCCAGGATTTTTTATGATACGTGCTAAAATTCTGGACCATTTATTGTACTCCACTAAACTGTTTTGTATTTATGTGAATTACCCCTTCTTAGGGATAAAATATTACAAATTAAATTTGGAGGAAAATAATACCTTTCTATTGCTTTTTGTTTGACATGAATCGGAGCTTTCCCGTTTCAAAAGTTATGGTCGCAAATGTACCTCACACAATTAATATTTCTTAAGTATGTATTGTTTTCTCAAGCCTTCGATTTCATTTTTTTTTTTTCCACTTTAAAAACTAATATCTCGAACGTGTAAATGAGGTTTTTGACTCTAATTTTCATCAGACAATTGGAAAATTCCAAGCATTTTCTATTGATCATAAAAGTAAAATAAGCATTTCTAAAGTATAACTAAAATTTTAAAAACAACCCAGTGTTTCTAGAACCAAATCGCTGATATCTCCTAGTGATTTTTTTAAACGATATGTCATTGACTTTGTCAAGGATTCTCTCAAAACCGGATTTGGTCTAAGGAGAGTAAATAAAATAATTAAAACGTACCAACTGGACTATGCATTGAAACCAGGAATATATTCTGCGAGCCCCATGGGAACTTCATTTAGGTGGGATCTTTGGTACACAGTTAGCAAAAATACTTGTTTTTTCCTTTCTTGACCAATGGGATCATTGGAAAAAATTTTCCAATTGGGATCAGTGGAACTTAAACATGTGGAAAAAAACAAATAATCTTCTTCCAAGTTGTAAAATGTCATCAGGGAATGGAATGTTTTGAAATTTGCAGAATACATTTCCCCCCCCTGTAAGATAGTTAAATAAGTTCTAAAATTTTAACCCTGACTTGATTTGATTTTTATTTTTTTCCACCCTCTACAGGATTATTTTTCAATCATTAAAAGCCCAATGGACCTGGGAACAATCAAGAAGAGACTAGAAAGCAATTACTACTTTACAGCAAAAGACTGTATATCAGACTTCAATCTTATGTTTACTAACTGCTATGTGTACAATAAACCTGGAGAGGTAAGACACTCAAGTCTTCCCACAAGATAATAATAAGTAGTATAACTAGTCTTCCATTCAGAAAGTACAAATGTGACTAGTCTACCATGCTGGATCAATTTTGGCAGCTAAGCCCCACAGGTAAGTAATCAAGGTAAGTTAATAGGTTATTCCATGATCTCCCATTACCCAATCATCAAATGGACATGACTGATCACCAGTTTGGCATAAGTAATTGATGATTTGTGATGTGATAAATCTAAATAAAGTGGTTTGTCACTAATTAGTCCCCCGCCACTAAAGGTGGGAGACTATAAAAAAGAGTAGCCTCCGTACGTCATGCTCATTATAAACCACTGTCATGAAAACTACATGTCAGTGTTCATAATTTGTACCATAGATGTATCTTATGAAGGCTAGTTCGAATAGTCTGTTTTCTGAAATGCTTTCTTGCACTAAAACGAAAATTGTATATACATGGATAGATGTTTATCTTAGCATTACAGGTGCACCTTGTGAAAATCTAGGTCAAGTTCAAAAATGGGTTCTGTACCTTAGGTCAAAGGTCAAATATTGTAAATTTTCTAAAACTGGCAAAAATGCTATCTTGGTGTATAACAAATTTTACAAGGCGGTTCTCAAACCACAAAGGTCTTCTGCCCATTGCGGTAGTAAAAGGAGGTAAAGTATCACAATTAAGATCACAGGGAGGATCCATGACTTTATTACCATTTGTAGTGATTTGATCTTGGATGTCCCCAGATGACCTTGAAAAATATCAGTATCAAAAGGTGACTACACCCCCAGATTTCATGACCATTAACCCAATTGTACATAGTGATTTGACCTTGGATGACTCCAGATGACCTTGAAATGATTTTGAAAAATTTTATAATCAAAAAGTAGACTGCACCCAAGTTTCATAACCATACAACCATTGTAGTTATTTGACCTTGGATGTCCCCAGTGACCTTGAAATAAGCATCAAAATTTCCAGTTCTGTTTCAGAAGTTTCATGACCATTTAACTATTTGGAGTGATTTGACCTTGGATGACCCCAGATGACCTGGAAATTACTTTGAAAAAAATTTGGCATCAAATACTGACTACACCCAACAGGTTTCATGACCATGTATAGTGATTTGACCTTGGATCAACCCGCATGACCTTAAAATTTCAGCATTGAATGTTGACTGCATCCACCAAGATTCACCATCCTATTGCATGTTCAGTGATTTGACCAGGAAATGACCTTGGAAAATTGGCATCAAATACGGACTACACCTACCAGGTTTCATGACCATACAACCATGTTTAGTGATTTGACCTTGGATGACCTCAAAATGACCTTGGAATTTTCTGCACCAATTATGGACCATGCCCGCCAAGTTTCATCATCCTACCACATGCTTAGTGATTTGACTTTGAAAGACCCCACATGACCTTGAAAGACCCCACATGACCTTGAAAGACCCCACATGACCTTGAAAGACCCCACATGACCTTGAAAGACCCCACATGACCTTGAAAGACCCCACATGACCTTGAATTTTTTGGCACCAAAATATGGACCACACCCATCAAGTTTCATCATTCTACCATAATTAACAATGTCTAAAGCAATTTAACCCATTTTTGACCATATTTAACCCTTGACCCATGCCACATGACCCATCTCAGAACTCATCCGCCATCAACTTAGCGACATTACTAAGTTGGACACCCATACTTAGATCAAAAGAACACCCAAGAACCATCACCACTTAAAGGTGGGACTTTTAGCATGACCAATAAATTTGGGTATTGGACTTAAAGAATCCCAATTTTGTACTAAACATAAGTCATAAGGGCAACATGGGATACCTCATTTGTTGATGAGGCTAAGGTTGCATGCCAAAGCCAAAGGTCACATGCCAGGGCCAAAGGTCACATGCCATGTCCAAAGGTCACATGCCAGGGTCAAAGGTCACAGACCAAGGACAAAAGGGCACATACCAAGGTCAAAGGTCATGTGAGGTCAAGTTGTAAGATGGGCTGAAAATGTAAAATTGACCAATTGGAACCGAACTTGGTTTATGGATATTACATGTAAACCCCAATTTGAGGTCAAAGGTCACATATCAAGGTCACATGAGGCCTGTCATTCAGGTGACACTAGCAGTCCAAGGACTGATGTATAATTTTAAAACATAATTTGGGTCTTTAGGTCTTTAGAATTCATCAGTTTGAATGGAAACCTTTGAATAAATTTGTAACGCTTAACTCGCATCAAGGGTTAATTAGAAAATAATGAGCTACTGGGTTGGAACTTGGCTGGCCAAGCAGTGTTCGATTTAGAGGTTTTTTACATGCACAAATGCATGCAACCTTGTCCCTGTGCATGTAAAATTTTGTCTGTACATGTAAATTTTGTGCAATTCAGCCTATTTTCACGGAAAAGTTCTAATTGTGCATGTAACTTTAATTTCCTAAATCGGACACTGTGGCCAAGAAATGACTACCTACACAGTTATTTATTACTCTGGTATCAATATCCCAAAATTATGAGGCTGGGGACTACGGGGGGGGGGGGGGTGGACCAAGAATCAACTTGTTGCAAATATTTGACTAACATGTAAAAGTAATACTTGTCTATAAATAAATTAGAGTCATGAGCATCCGATTATGATATCAGGATATGTGAAACTGCCACATTTTTGAGAAAAACCCAAAAATTGGCGCCCACATTTTCAGACCATCGTAACAAAAAACAATTGAATGTTCAGATTTCTCATATATGTGTTGCCTGCAGAATTGGCAGCCAGACGACACTTAACCCAGTTTACTTCTTTCTGACCGTGTGCCCCATATGGCTGTGTGTTTCAAGTTTTGAATAAAGTTTCCTCATTCGAGAAGTAAAAGTCCATTGCTCCAGAATTGGGTCATAGATGCCCCCTGGAAACCTCCATATGAGTGGTGAAGGGTCACATACCAAGGTCCCTAGGGCATATGAGGTCAAGCTATACAATGGGCTGAACACCAAAGTGGATCATATATGTCTCCTTGCTAACCTCCACATGAGGTCAAGGTCACATACGGAGGTCAAAGGTCCTGTGGAGGTAAAGTTATAAATAAGCTAAAACATGATCAATTGGCTTCCGATGGTAAGAAGTAAAATCCAATAGCTACAGAACTTGGATTATGCCATGCCCCTTGGGAACCTTCATAAGATGTTCGAAGGTCACATACCAAATCCAAAGGCATGAGACATAAGTTATAAATTGGGCTAAAACTCACATTGCCTCATTCAAGAAGAAATTTCAATTGCTTACAGAACTTGGGACATAAATGCCCTTGAGGTCCCCTTCATATGTGGTCAGAGGTCACATACAAGGTCAAAGGTCATCTAGTCGAGTTAATGGGCTGAAAACATCAAATTAGCATTTTTTGAAAAGTCCAATTGCACAAACTTAGGCTTTACATGCAGGATAGGGAACATCATATGATAAGGTCCAGGCGTCAATGCCAAAGGTCCTCGAGGTTACACTTGCTATGCCCACCAAAAGAACCCTTAGGCAAAGACCCATTGTGTGGTTTACCGGTTTAACCTCATGACCTATGGTGACCTTTGATCCGCAAATTCCGTAATTGGTTTTAGCCAAATGATCAGTCAGATTGCAGCCCAATTTGGTCAGAAAAACCATTGGTCCAAGACACATGGGCAATCTTCAGAGGTTGATATTTGTTGACCCTGTGTGACCTTTTGGCCCATTGTGCAAATATTACACATTTTTGATCGTGACAAGGGACTAGACTTTTGGATTGAGAACCACCTTGTTCTGAATCCATGTGACCTGAGGAATATAATAGTATAGCTTTTAACAAGATTCAACTCTGTATTTTGCCCCCTGTATACACCAATCCGATTTCGCACATTCCAACACCTCCCTGGCAGCCATAGCTGGGGTGCATCCTGCTTGAATTCACCCAAATGTGCAGATTAAGTGTAGCTTTTGAATTATACTTAAGCATGGTACAGACGTACAAAAGATTTGGGTAGGTTTTGGGTTGGAGGCCCCCCAGTAATGGCGGATCAATTCTGACCATCATTTGGCTGGTCGGATTTGTCTATAATACACTGAAATAGGAGTCATCAGGGATGAAAATTAAATTGCCTCCCACTCTTAAAATAAACTTTGAGGTATATAAGATCCATGCCAAATGTCATTGCACAATCCTTTAGACCAATAGCAGTGCTAAATCTAGTCTATGAATTGGACAACCTATCTGGGACTCCTTTTAGTCTTTTGCTTTTTAAAGCCCAAAGGTATCAATTACAAAGATGGCAGTCTTTAAAATAGAATACTAATATTTACTGTTTTGGGAATGTTACTATCCTCGAGGACAGAAACCCTTTGACAAGCACGTAATTCCTGGTTGTAAAACGGGCGGAGCTATGAGCGCATACGGTGCATGGTCGGGTAACCCAGCAACAGCAGATCGCTTCGGTGGCCAATCAGAACCAGGAAGTACACACTCGTCAAAGGGTCTCTGTCCCCGACTATATCAGTAATGGGAAAGTGGTTGGTGCTTTTCTGTGATGGTTAACCTTACCTACTCTGATAATAAATGATGCAACTTAATTCATTTTTGCTGAGAAAAGCATTTAAGTCACTCACAACATCTATATGAATCAAAAGTATGCAAGACGTTCTAATTTTGTTGAACTCGATCCTTTATTTTGACATCCAGGATGTGGTATTAATGGCCCAAGCTCTTGAGAAGCTCTTCCTAACCAAAGTAGCTCAAATGCCTCAAGAAGAGGTGGTGTTAGCACCCCCTGCCAAAGCAGGATTTGGGGATGATGTTATTGGCAGAGGAAGAGGCAGGAAAGGCAGGGGGAAAGCAAATTCAAGTAAGTACCCACAGTCTACACTAGGGTTTGTCATTGTGTTAAGATTTGTAAAAAATAGCGAAGTTGGTCAGGTTTGTAGAATAATCATAAAAATTTTCCAAAATCAAAAATGAATAGAGTTTGGTATGAGCATTGTACTTTACTACTTCAGAAAAATGGTAGATGATCCAATCTTCTGCTCCGGAAGTAGAGGTGTGCAAAAGTGGATCATACAACAGTGCTTGCCCATTGATAGCTTCTCTTGCCGTCTCTTTATAAATGTTAAGAAAAAAAATTGTTTTTTGGGTTGGGGAAAATTTAAAAACATAACTTTAACATTTATAAATGTTGCAATCTAGCAAACATCCGATTCACTTTAATGATACAGGTCTTTGTTAATATTTAACATTGATATTTGTTTCGAGATCTGAAAGGTTTGGGCAATTAGCGTTTTCAGCAGGGATATACAGCTTTCAAAAGTATTGAACTTTGTAACTAAAGTTTAGTAAATTTAGTGAAAATTGTACCTGTTCATGGTGAGATCTGGCATTTTGAAGGCACTGTATAACTGTACATAACGGTACTTTAATTTTCAGGGCTAAATACACCAACATTAAGACCAGGCACAACAGCAGCAGCAGCCCATGCAGCAGCAGCCCAAGCAGCACAAGTAGCTCAAGATGCCAAAGCAGCTAATAATTTCTCCACACCAACACCCGCCGTCCAATCACCGCCCCTGTCACAAGGTCAGCTGTCACATCACCCGTCACGAGAGGTGCTAGCTTAGCGTCCCCTACTAAGCCAGAGCCGGTATCACCAGTGCAACAACAGGCAGGTGTCGTAGGGACCCCTTCTCAAGTGCAAGTACCTTCAAAGGTACCAAAGGTGAACTTTATTCATGATTTTGATGACCAGAATAAAAGTTAGGGTATTTGTTTACCATGTAACTACTTCAGCCTCGGTTTATTTAATGTGAATTCTAAGTGATGATGCAATATGATGTGATTGAATTGGGGTAGTTGTCAGCAGTAAGGAAGTGGAGATTTAAACCCCTAACCTGTAAAAAATGTGATCTACTTGTTGAGTGGAATTAAGAGTAATGATGGAGCTTAAAGGTGCTTGTTCTGATTTGTCTATCGGGTTTTCTACTTGATGAGAGGCTGGCACTTGTACACACTGACCATCAAGTACCGTGGGAAACGAACTTGCAGTTTTGATGCTAGACGTGATAATGCATAGTGCAACGCCCTATTCACTACTGTGCTATTGATGGTTAACCATTAAAATGGTAGTTTTTTATCTGTATCTAGAGAAAGAAATGGATTTGAAAGCTGAAATTTCAGGGCGATAATGAGAAAAATACGGCCTTGAAAACTGATATCAAAATTGATACTACTTCCGGGTGAATTGGGGGGGGGGAGGAACAAGCACCTTTAAAACCAATCTAACTTGTAGTTATTATTTTAACAATATTTCTTACATTTTAAAGGTTATAAGTTTGTATCAAGGAACCAAAGACAGACTTGATAACATTTCCTAAATCTTAATTTGATTATGAGTGGATGAGATTTTTTGAGGGGCATAAGAATTATGTGCTGGGTATTATCCAAGGGGATGAATCGACCAGCCTTATTTTAATTTAAAACCCTCAAATTTTACCAGGTAGGCATTTGTGAAAAAAAGTAAGGTAGACCAAACCAGATGATATAGTCCCTCCCTCTCCCAGTGTTCGATTTAGAAAATCAAATGATGTCAAATACTAAGTAAAAATGGTTACAGCTGCATTTAATAGGTTAAAGGTGCAACAAGAGATTTTGAGGCACCCAAACGTTGTGTCATAATAGTAATTTCATATAGATTTGACAATCAATAGATTTCTTACCTTATATTTGACTACAGAAATGTATTAAAAGAGAAAAAAGGTGATTTTGATTTACTTATATTTCAATATAAAACATAGGCTGAATTTTGTATTTGTTCCTTACGAAGTTGAAATTTCACAATTTTTGTACAAAGAAAATTTTCAGCTTAATCCTTTAGATGGGATTATTTTTGATGGGAGCGTTACAATAGTGCAAAAATCGGAATTTCAAATTTTTCGGAAAACGTTAGTGAATCTCTCGTTGCACCTTTAAGGAACTATTATGTTCATATTCTTGTATGTAGCGAACTGAAAGATACATTTTGACTTAATATCTTGTTTGTTGTTAAATGTACTGACATGAGATTTTTGGCCAGAAACTATTTTTAAGCAAAAATACCATTTCAACATCTCAACAGTAAGAAAGGAGTGGAAAAGGAACAGCAGACACAACCACCCCCACCGCAGTAACCATCACAATACCAGTTTCAAGACGATTTACCCCGAAACTGAAGCAAATTCCCGGAAGGCTGCAAAATCCCAACAAGGAGGGGAAAGCGGGCCGACAAATCAAACCACCAAAACGAGAACTTACAGATGGATGCTCGCAACAAAAGGGGAAGAAAGAAATCTAAATTATCACAATCTCTAAATATTGGCGGGTATCCTCAAAGAGATGATGTCAAAAAAACAGCAGTAAGTGAATAAGCGCAATGATTGGAAGACATCTGCAAATGCTTTCACTGATGTTAATTTTTTTTAGTCTGTTGCTGTTTATTTTAAGATTCAATCATGAAATGGTTTTGCCACCTAATTTTTCTTCTACATCACTTATACTGACACTAAATAGACTTACTTGAGCCAGTAGTAACCGCTGTTGGGTCGGTTATTTTCACCACGACGAAAAATGAATATAGATCGTCTAAGATATGAACACACGAGGGAGTACTCAGACGGAACTTGTAGAAGAACATTTTTAGTGAAAATCAGGTCTTGGACTCATGTGACCCCAAAGATCCTTTGATCAAAATTTCATTAAGGCTAACATTTTGTGGGGGATGTCAAGCTCAATCACATACATGAGTCAAGTGATCCTATATGTAATCTGTAAAAGGGAAGTAGTGATTTGAAGGTATAACGTAATTGATGTATTTTGGACCTTTGACCCCTAACCAATGGGTAATGGGATGGGGTCATGATTGACTTCTAGTGACCTCTTGTGCCCATCAAGTACTTACAGGGTGGAGATAAAAAGATTTTCTATTTGACCTTGTTTTACACACAGTAAATAGTTTGACCGCGGTTGACCCAGATGACCTCCCATATTGACCTCTTGATCCAAAACTTTTGTAAAGGGGCTAAAGCTAATTCATATGCATGATTCACACGATCAGGTTGTTAATTGTAGGAGGGTTAGTGATTTTGAAAGGTAACGTAATTTGAAGGTATTTGGAATTTGACCCTAAACCATGGTCAAGTGATGGGATCATGATTGGCTTTTATTGACCGCTCATCACGTCCTATAAGATGGGTAAACAGATTTTCTATTGAACCGTATTTTAATACACACAGTAAATATGTTTGACCTCTTGGGACCACAGATGACTCCATATTGACATCTTGACCCATAAATTTTATAATAGGGCTCAAGCTAATTCATATGGCATGACTCACACGATCAAGTTGCTTAATCTGTAGGAGGAGTAGTGATTGAAGTGTACCCTAATTGAACAGTATTTGACCTTTGACCCCATAAAACATGGTCAAGTGATTGAAGTCATGATTACTTTGTGTTAGTGTTGAGTCAAGTGCGACAAAGATGACAGGATATTTTGGATTTAAGCTAATTCTAGATTTTTTGCAGTGGTTACGTTGTGAACACATGGGACCTTATCTGACCTTTGACACAATCGGGTCATGTACAAAAAGTTCCTGTGGCATCACTTGGCCTTGTGACCAGTTTTGGTATTAGGGGCTGTTCCATGTATGAGATGATTAGAGGTTGAAAGAAAAAGACAGAAAGAAAGAGACAGAAGACGAAAGAAAGAAGAAAGAAAGACACCGTACAGAAGAAAGAAAAACAACAGTCGAGTTCTCGACTGTTGTAATGAATGTTAGGTTTGACCATCATCTACAATTGCAGGGTGGTAGGCAAATCCAAAAGGTATGGCAAGAAAGACATATGTTAGTCATGGATTAGGTTAAGGTCAAGTTTGAATCAAATGCGGTAATTTTCTGTGTGAAGTATATTGAAAGATTAAACTAACATGTTAGTCCACCACCTCCCAGTGGCATAACCTTATCATAAACACCATCAAACTTGGTAACAATATGCATCGGTAGGGAGAATCCAGTGTCTATTTTAGGTCCAAAGTCTTTTGGGAGTTGAGTCATTTATGCATGGTATAGTAATAGTGCAAACTTCTCGGCACAAAGGCTTCTCTTAAAGGCCACGGCTGTGTTTGTATATATCCAAAGTCAATATTTGTATTAGATATAATTCTCATCTCATGTTGTGACAAATTTCGTAAATTACTAATCACTTTTTTATCCCCCTGGCTTGAAAAGCAGAGGGGGATTATGCTATCAGTCAAGGCGTCAGCGGCGTCCGCGTCGGCGGCGTCCAACAATTTTGTGAACGCGATAACATGAGACCCATAAGGGTTATGGTTGATGTAACTTGGTGGGTGGGGATAGGGAAGCCATGCCCTTCATCTGTTAGATTATGGGAGTGTGCATATGCTAATTAGGCTACCTAATTTGCATAAGGAATGAGTTAATTTGGGGTGTGCTCCCGCCAGGGGGATTATAAGGGTTCGAGAACCGCGACGTTGATTTTTTATCTTGTGACAAGGAAATATTCTCTGCAAGTGGTTTTGATACCATCTCAGTATTGCTACCAACGGGCCTGAGTTGAGTTTTCAATGAAGACAATGACGTCTCGTAAATCAGTTGAGGTTAAAGCAATCATGCCATGGTTAATCCCAACTTCTCATAATCCCAATTGAGATGATGATTCATTGACATGGCACATGTTTTTTTTAATTGCTCATGAGATCGAACAGAGAAGCAAAACGTGAGCAATTGTTAAACTCTTTGTGGTTTGCCTTCTCTTTCAGACGTACGCTTGGCCATTTTATAGCCAGTAGATGCTACTTTATTAGGTTTACATGATTACCATGATATCATCAAGCATGCTATGGACATGGGAACATAAAAGTAAGTAGAGAATTGTATTAAGTTGTAAATGAAAAGTAATAATGGAATGATAATTATAATCACGGGCACGGAGTTGATTGAGCCTTAAAGACACTATCAGTGAGTGCTAAATCGGCAAATCGAAAAATCATCAAAAATCAGATTTTCGCACGAGACAAGTACAGGTATCTACTACCTGCAAATGATAAAACCAGAAGGCAAACCTAATAAGGACAGGAAATCGGAGGATTTTAGTAACTGTCCGAACGGACATTACTACAAAAGGAATGAATGGAGATCGTATCTTTGAACATGCCGTTTTCTTCCTTTTCTGTCAAGTGTACAGGCTGGAAAAGGTAACTTATGAGAATTCTACAGACTTATCCTTCACTTGGAAGATATTCATGCAAATTTAAAATATTTTTCAAATCACTGATAGTGTCTTTAACAATGAAACATTGAATGTTGAAATAAAGAGTGGTGTGATAGCATGATTACATGCCATGCTGTAATAATCCATTTGGCCTATATGGATGATTTGGTTTGTTTAATTGGGCGACACTATGTGGTTTATTCCAGCATGTTAAAACATACACACTTTTTTGGTAGGGATAATCCCCTTTAACTCCTTCTGTAACCTTTGTTGGAGAAGATTCTTGCAAAAGTTTTGCGTCACGCCCCCCCCCCCCCCCGCACTGATTGGTGTTGCTAGGGGCAGATCGGAAATTCAGGAGATTCAGGAAAATAATGATTTGCCCACTTAACATCCATGCTTTACATATTGGTAGATTTCGGGTGGAGCTTTTGCGACTGGATTTTGATTCAGAAATACCCCGTTTGCTCATGCATAAAACACCACCCCAATTGTCATCTTGCATTTGTTATTGATTGGACCTACAGGAATGAACAAGGCATTTTTTTACAAAATGACTTACTCATTCTGTTCTGTTCTTCTTTATAACAGAAAAAAATGGATGGCAGGGATTACAGAAATGCCAATGAATTTGCAGCAGATGTTAGACTTTATGTTTAACAAATGTTATAAAGTACACTCCTCCAGCCATGATGTTGTAGGAATGCGCTCGAAGCTACCAGGTAAGACCCAAAATCTGTTACGGTATGCATTGTGGAAGAGCTAAAGCAGTTAGCCACTACATTATTTTGGAATACTGCTTTTTTATCCCCCTGGTTGAAAAGCAGAGGGGGATCTGGCGAGGGTGCGACTTTTCCGTATGTAGGTGTGTGTTTCCAGTTGATTAGGTTTTGGTTAGGTTTTTTTGTTTTTCCGGGCTCCTTTGAAAGTTTAGTCCGATTTAAACCAGACTTGGGGTTAAGGTGAAATAGGGGTTCCTTCAATGTGGGATGCTTCCATAGGTCATGGACCAAGTCCAACAGGTCATCTGAGGTCATGTTCCAGACTTCCATCTTGCCAGGTGGCGCAATGTTTTACTTGCTGTATTTTTTGTGTCGCCTAACGAATGTTCATGGAGCACATACATTCCCAAATTCTGGTCCGTATGTAATTCCTCCGTATATTGCCGTTACCTTTTTTAAAAAAATGCTCTGAGGAAACGTATGGATGCCCGACTTACTTCAAACTTGATAGGATGATAGACATTGAAGTTTCCGCAATATTATGTGTAGCTATTTGGCTGCATTATTTGCATATTCCTGAATTTTAATTAGCTAGTTGCATATTTTCAGACATTTCGGTTAACCTTTGTTAATGCTCTGCTGGCTAAACCTAAGCCCGATTTACTTCATACTTGGTAGGGTTGTTAGAATTGAGGGTGCCACAATATTATGTGTAGCGTGTGGCTGCATTATTTGCATATTCATGATTTAATTAGCTTATTTGCCTCTTTCCTCAGACATTGGTCGGTGAACACTTTTTTTAAATGCTCTGCTGGCTAACGCTAAGCCCGATTTACTTATACTTTGGTAGGGTTTTAGTGTAGGTGCCCACAATAGTTATGTGTAGCCTTTACCTGCATTAATTTTGCATATTCATGAATTTTAATTAGCTTATTTGCATATTTTCGCAAACATTTCGGCTGTTTACCTTTTTTTAAATGCTCTGCTGCTAAACCGCTAAGTCCCGATTTACTTCATACGTGGTAGGGTGTGTAGTGTGAGGTGCCACAATTTATGTGTAGCTTTTTCCTGCATTATTGCAATATTTCCATGATTTTTAATTAGCTTATTTGCATATTTCTCAAACATTTCTGGTTAAACTTCATGAAATGCTCTGCTGGCTAATGCTACGCCCGGTTTACTTATACTTTGGTAGGGTTTTAGTGTAGGTGCCCACAATAGTTATGTGTAGCCTTTACCTGCATTAATTTTGCATATTCATGAATTTTAATTAGCTTATTTGCATATTTTCAAAGCCTTTTTTAAAACCTTTTATAAATTCTCGAACTGGCTAGATGCCTATGCCGATTCACTTCAAACTTGGTAGCTGACAGAGTGAGGTGCGCGTAAGCGTTGGCCTGCTTTATTTGCAGATTCGTAAATTTTATTTAGCTTATTTGCATATATATTTTGCCAAAAAAAACAATTTTGTCGGTTTGTTTGTGGGTTTGTTTGTCTTGCTATGCGTTTCGCGGCCTTTAACATACGGATATGAATTTTGTATGGTGGACTCAAGCTCTGACCTACGCCAGGTTTGTGGTGCTGTCTTTCGAGGGGTCTGTTTGGGGGCCAAAGGTCCTCCAGGGGTCCCGTTATCGGGTACTTGTTCCGTGCTTTGGACAAATGGATATGAAGTTTAGGTATAGATGATGTACCTTGACGTCACTTGTTGACATTTCAGGAGCCCTCTTTGTTTTCTGCAGGCAAAATATTACAGTATTTTCTTGACAGACCACATAAGATCTGGTTAAAATACTTGCAGAATCTTTCCTGTCTAAATGGTCACAAAATGCAGCTGGTAGAATTAGCTTATTATGCTTTGATAAGAAAGTTAGTAGTATTTAATTCCGAAACCAAAGTACAGCAAAAAACAGAATTTCCCTGCAAATTCTAGGTGCTTTTGCCTGCCAAGTTTCTCTTACACCAACAGTGGGCGCCATAACATAAACAAATGTCACCTCATCCATATAGTGGTAAGTTTTTGCCATACGATTTTGTGTCATGTTTTCGAGAGGTAATTTAATTCTGGGTCAATGTCATCCGACAGGTGGTCGTTATCGGGTACCTGGCCATGCTTTTGACATATGGATATGAGTTTAGGTCCATGACGTAAATATAACCAAGACCCGAAGATTCTCCCGAAAACGGGCGTAACCAAAATCTAGGTGCCCAAAGTGAGGATAATAGCATACGCACTCATTACATAGTTTTGGCACCCCATTTTGTTTTACGTATCGTCTTATTTGGAAAGTTTCTTATGCATTATTTATGAGACACGCGAGTATTTTCGTTCGTCACACTTAGTGCGTGACAACAACAACAACTGATGCCACAATGCTACTTCACGGACTCAATATCTCTTTTCCTAAGCAAATAACACGGGTCATCGGGAGACTTTTTGTGCCTATAGGGATGCAGGAATCTTTTTAGAGCATCGTTTTCTTCAAATCCGATTGGTTTTCGAACATAATTATTGCAGAAAAATCGGACCGATCAGACATGGCACACTGGGAAATGCACCTGGTAACATATCGCGTGACGCACAGCATTTTTATATGCGGTTCTTGCGCCTCAACAGTGACGACACGCAGCTTGCTTACGCAGCAACCCACGGCGCTCTGTGTGTGAGAAAACGGTTACGGGCTTGGGGCTATTCCATAATACAAACGCGATTCTCCTCTTGGTTTTATATGCCAGCTCTATGGTTTAGGTATAGTGGGAGAGTTTTGCCCTACGAGTTTTGTTGTCATGTTTGTTGGGGTCAAAGGTCAATCCAGGGTTGTTAATCGGTAACTTGGGGGGGAACTTGGCCGTGCCTTGACGTATGGAATATGGTTTTGGGTATGGTTGTAGAGTTTCGCCGACGAGTTTTGTGGTCCGTTTTCGAGGGGTCAAAGGTCATCCAGATGTCCTCGGGTAACTTGGCCATGCTTGACGTATGGATGATGAAGTGTTTGTATGTGGTAGACTTGCTGTACGAGGTTTTTGTGGGCATGTTTTGGAGGGTCATTTGAGTGAAAGGTCATCCAGGGGTCGTTATCGGTAACTTGGCCGTGCTTGACAATGGATATGAGTTTAGGTATAGTGATGTGACCTATGACGTCACTTGTTGACATTCAGGAAGCCCTCTGTTGTTTCTGGCAGGCAAATATTACAGTAGTTCTGTGACATACCACCTAAAATCTTGGTTATAAATTACTTGCAGAATCCTTTCCTGATCGAAATGTCACAAAATGCGCTGGTAATTAGCTTATTAATGCTTTATAAGAAAGTTCGTATATATTCGTAACAAAGTTCAAATCAAAAAACAGAAATTCCCATGCAAAGATATAGGTGCTTTTGCCTGCCATTTCTCTCTTACACGAAAAAAAAACAAAAAAAAAAAAAACAACAGGGCTCCATAACATAAACAAATGTCACCTCATCTATAGTGGTAGAGTTTTGCCATACGAGTTTGTTGGTCCTGTTTTCGAGAGGTAATTTGGGGTCAAAGGTCTCCAGGTGTCGTTACGGGTTTAACCTTGCCATGCTTTGACATATGGAATATGATTTAGGTCAATGAACGTAACTATAACCCAGACCCGAAGATTCTCCCGAAACGGCGTTAACCAAAATCTATGTGCCCAAAACAAGTATTATATGAGCATACGCACTCATTAACATAGTTTTTGTGACCACCATATTTGGTTTAACGTATCGTCGTATTTGGCAAGGCTTATCTATGCATTTTATGAGACAACCGCGAGTATTTTACAATCGTCACACTTAGTGAGTGAAAACAACAACAACTGAAGCCACATGCGCCTCACTACAGACTCAAATATCGCTTTTCCTAAGCAAATTACCAAGGGCCATCGGGAGACTTTTTGTGCATTTAGGGAGGCAGGAATCTTTTTAGAAGCTTAGTTTCTTCAATCGATTGATTTTCGCATATTATTGCAGAAAAATCGCCGATCAACAATGGACCCTGGGGACTGCAACACTGGTACATCTCGCGTGACGCACATATTTTATATGCGTGGGCTTGCGCCTCAACAGTGACGACACGCTCGTGCTTACGCAGCAACACCCACGGCGCGCTGTGTGTGAGAAAACGGTCCGGGTTTGGGCTATTCCATAATACAATCAACGCGATTCTCCTCTGTTTAATTTCCAGCTCTATGGTTTTAGGTATAGTGGTAGAGTTTTTTGGCCATACGAGTTTTTGTGGTCATGTTTTTTGGGGTCAAAGGTCATCCAGGGGTTTTGTTATCGTAACTTGGCCGTGCTTTGAGACGTAATGGATATGGTTTTGTATGGTGGTAGAGTTTCGCCGTACGAGGTGTTTGGTGGTCACGTTTTCCGAGGGGGGTCAAAGGTTCTCCATCTTCATCGGGTAACTGGCATGCTTTGACGTCTTGATATGAGTTTTTGGTATGGTGGTAGAGTTTCGCTGTATGAGGTTTGTGGGCATGTTTGAGGGGTCATTTTGAGGTGAAAGGTCAATCCAGGGGTCATTATTGGGGAAACTTGGCCAAATGACGTGTGGATATGAGTTTTTGGTAAGGTGGTGAGCTTCACCATACAAAGTTTGTGGCAACGTTTACAGAGAGGTAATTTTGGGGTCAAAGGTTCATCCAAGGGTCTGAATTGGGTAACTTGGGCGTGCTTGACGTATGGATATAATTTTTGGTATGGTGGTAGAGCTTCACCGTACAAGTTTTGTGGAAAACTTCATATACAAGCAAGTGATCGCGCAACCAGGCGACACTTGTGGTTCGAGGAACCCGCCTGTTTGTTTTATGTTTAACTTTCTAGCATTTCATTGTTTGAGCAGCACTTAAATTGCCTTATCTCAAGGGACTCTTTTAGTCTGTAAAGGGGCTTGTTACGATCATTTTTTTCCACCCCATGACTACCCAGAGGTGGTAGAATTTTAATATCATATGAAAGGCTTATTTTTGACCCCCCACAACACAATTCTTAATCCGCTCTAGTACAGACTGAGCGATTAGTTGATGAACTTCTAACTGGTTACGTGATAGAACATGAGGTCATGTGCTGTATACCTTTTGGACAGGCTACAAAATTTCTAATTGTTATTGTCCTGAAATTCTGCTTTCAATAACCTGTGCTTTCGAAGAAGAAAAAGACAAAGTGGCGTTTTATGGTTAACCATCATAGTGGCTATTCACAGTAGTGTGAATAAAGCATTGAGTATGCAATTAGCACTTCCCCTCAAAAACTGCAAGGTGTGTTTCATGATACTTTGTGGTGAGGGTATGCAAGTGCCAGGTTCTCCATATCATGTAAGGAACAAGTACACTTAATCAAACAAGCACAGTAAGTTTTCACAAATTGAAAAATGAATTTGGATTCCGCTAAATTTACTCATTTGTTGATTGCGTCCACATTCTGATATATTCTCTATTGGGCGGGGTAGGATATGCCATCTAACGCACCCCGATGGATTTCAAATCGGCACAACATCCGGCGCGACGCGAGTTGCTAGTCCTTTTCAAAGGCTTAACGGTAAGAGGGTGCTCCTACGCATATCGGACCAAGATTTGACTAAAGACTAGGCCTGCCTGGTCACGAATATTTAAATCTAAATGACCAGTATTGGAAATTACACATTTTGCAGCGGGGTTAATCCATAACCCGACAGATTTTGGAGCCAATATTTCTCCTTAATATGATGTAGTACTAGATGATTGAAACTAGGGTTTAAGAGTCGGAGATTGTTAATGTAACTGAGACTGCCATAGTAAATGAATGTAGCAGTTCCCTCTCCCCAATTACGTTGGAAATGCCTGATGCCCAAACGACAGGTGTGTCCTACCCCTGCTATGTCATGGTGGCAAATTGTTCTATTTGGTACTTACCAAAATTGGTAGTCATGATAAAATTAAACATGAGGCGAAATACTGTTTGGACTAGTTATCCAGGCATTTAAAGTCTGCTGGGGGTGGTATTTTGTTTAGCTCATGAGCAATCTGGTGGGATAGGTACAATTGAAAAGAGTGTGTTTAAAAGGCTGAATGTTGTAGTCTTTCGTATTTCAAAGTGGGAAGAACTGGATGAGGTATGGTCCTGTGGTATAATGGAGATGAAAAGTTAAACCAGCCGTACGAAAATGACATCAATTATGCATGATGAACGCAATGATTAAAGGTTGCGGGTTCCAATTTTTTATTGGTTTTATATTTATAGGACTGGTGCTGCATTACACTCACCGCTAAGTATTGTGGGAAACAAAACCTGCAGATTTGATGGTAAAAGCAATAATGCATATTTCAATGTCCTGTTATTGATGTGCTAATCTTGTGGTTAACCAGTCAAATGGCAGTCTTTTGCATCTATCTGCGGAAAGAAAAGACTTTGAAGTCTGAAATGAAATACAGCCGGGTAAGTCGGAAACGCACCTGTTAACTGGTGAAATTAAAAAGGAGAATTAATGAAGATTGAATTGAGGAGGAAACATGTCGATATTTCATTCATATTACCAGCTGACCTTGGTATTGTGACTGAATCTTGATGCTCTTAATTGGAAAAATCTTGATATGATGAACTTAGAATAATTGATGAATGATAAAACATTGATTACCCTTGCATTGGTAAACGGTGACAGTTACTCATGTTATTGACTTGGGAATTTGCTTCCTATTTGGAACAGGATTGTCTTTGAAGTTAAATGCAAACGTGCCCAGATGAGCCTTTTGAGCCAACAGAAGACGATGAGGACGAAACGGAGGCAGAGTCCAAACTGCAGGACGGGATCCCAGGACAGGCCACCAGCAGTGGAGGTGATGACCGCAGAGTAGAGTAGTCAGGTTCAGAGGAGAGGATGGAAGGAGAAAAGAAAAACGGATTAAAGAGCTGCAGGGCAGGTCAGTTAAGAAGATTATTTCATTATTTTAAAACTTTTCTGCCAACAGCATATCTCAATGAATTGCTTTTAAAAATTGCAATAATCAAAATACAAAGAAACATGTCTATATGGCAATGGTCTACTGCAAACTTACCAAGGAGCAGAAGATTTTTCAGGAAAAACGATTATATGGTTTGGTTACGATAGGCAAATGTAAAGTTAATGTATTGTTACTGTCACCACAGCTTAGTCAGGGAGAACTTGTGCACAGTGGTGGGAAATGGAGTAAAGTACAGACTTTTCTATTGATCGCTTTTTGTACAATGATGACCTAAGCTAAGAATTTCTGGAGGGTGTGCAACATTTCTGGCAGGCATTTTCTAGAAATCCCAATATGGCGCTATCAACTCTGAAATTCATCAAAGGCCATCATTTTAGCAAGTAGATCCAGTTTTAAAGAACGAGGAAACTTTTGGTCAGGGTTATTGACGTGATTTGATCACCAACATTACACCAAATCCAATATGGCCACGATAAAACACCCAATGGGCCCCGAAATCATTCCAATGACACATAACTCATAGATAATTGTGATAGAGCATAATTCTGCGCTCTATACCCAGTAGGAATGCATAGCTGACATTCCAAGTGTGTTAACAAGCTTACCGATTAAGATGGCAGTACAATATGAACTGCTTTAAATCTTAAACCTACCAAAATTGTCATATATTCCTAATATATGGCCGTCATATGAAATTTAAGCAGTGTCAAAAACAAATAGACAGATAAGGAAGTTATTAATGTCAAAAGACATACACCTCATACTTTAATTTTTAAACTATAAATAATTTGGGGTTTAAGTTAATACAATACAGCTGATCGTAATTTATAGTTTAAAGAAGGAAAAAGGCAGCCACATTGGCCCACCATTTTAACATTTTTGCATTGTTAACAGAAAACAGAAATTCAGATTAAGGAAGTTCAAATGGTCAAAATTACCCATCCTTAATTTACACCTTTTAATAATAATGAGTAATATAACTACCCATTATAATACACATATATGTATGTTTACTTATGTTTAAGGTTAGGATAATCGGAATGTTAAAATGGTCTTACAGAAACAAATGACCATAAAATTCAAAACACTGAATCATTTGTCCAAACTTGACTATGGTAAGGATTGATCTCTCTTCCAACAAGTTTTTGCATTTTCAAGAGGGATGAGTTTGTTTGTGTTTTGACTTTATTTTTAAAATTCCCTAATTTTACCTAAATAATTTTCTCTGCCTAAATGGAAGGTGCTTTGACAGCTGATGAAACTTTAGGGATGTGGGTGTATAAACAAATACCTAAAATCTGCAGTTGGCTTTTTGGAATCAAAGGGGTTAAATTCTGTAGAAAAATTATTTACTTTTACCATTTAAAATCAAAAAACTTAAAAAAAACCTTATTATTTCAATTAAAAACACTCCATCTGCAAAATTTAAGTGAAGAATTTATAAATTTGATTTTTTCATTCATATGACACCTTATTCTTCACCAAGGGAGTTGTAGTTCTTCTAGGAAAAAAATTATGAAAAGTGGATGCTTCAGTATTTCTAGAATTACTTCAACAAAAAAGTGTTGTTGCGACCACCAAGTTCTTTGTTTTTGAAGACACACTAAATAATAAAAAAATTATGGAATTTGATATTTCTTTACCATTAAAAACAAACACCAATCTTATAATCATCCAATTACTTGAGAAATAATTTTGAATAAAATGTGTAGTTTTCACAACTGCCCCATTTGGTCATTTTCTAAACTGATTCCAAATCAGCCCTGTACATAAGTCTATGGGAATTTGAAAAGCATTAAGTGAATCTCTAAAATGCCTATTTGGAAAAAATTAAAACTTGGCACACATGTTTCTTTCACCAATACCAACATTGCATGAGAATCAAAAAAGATCTGGGCACCGAAGCGTGCCGATAATCCTACCTTAAGGGGGCTGTATTGGCGCCATCTTGAATTTAAAAATGTCCCATTACAGAGAAACGCCACTTAAGGGTTTCTAGTGATCAGATACATGTATCTCATAAGCGTAAGCAAAAATAAAGCATGCATATAGACACTGGAATCAAGCCTCTAAACTGCAAAATGTGCAGAACCCTTGACGTGTACTGATGCGTTCGAAATGCTTTCTAGTGGTGTTAAAAAAGTAACCTTTGCAGAGTGTGCTCAATTGTAGCATATTTTAACACCTGCAGAACACATTTTAGGTTGTTTCAGCATGTATGCAAGTAGCGTAAATAGGTAAAAAGATGGGTGGAGGAGTTAGGATAATTTTAATGATTCGGAGAGCCTATTTGAGTTTTGAGCACCCAGATGGTGGATTTTTTTGTGGTCAATGTAAGATAAATTACATTAACAACACTTCCTCGTGCTTAAAACATCGAGTAACCGGAGATATTTGTCTCTATGGAATACTTAAGGGATTTTTAGTGATTTTTGGACATGCTAGCATCCATATTGGATTTTAACAAATGGCACGGGAACAAATTTTGCACACCCTCCAAAAATTATTGGCTAGGTCCTAATGAACTAAACTATCAATGAAAAGTCTGTACTCTTTTCCACCCTTCAGGCTGTGTACACAAACTTCCACCTGACTAAGTGCCTTTATAGCTGTGCTTCACTTTGTGCTTTAATCCTCAAAATGAAAAAAATTGCATAACTGTAGGTCGCCTTACATAGCGAAACTTGGGTCAACCGGGTTAAGATTAAGAGAACATTTACATTTAAGGTGATCCAAGCACACATGGGCAAGTCTGATACTAATGATGATTCTGCCAATGTAAACAGCTTTGAGTTTAATGTGGAGAATGTTTGTAAGTCAATTATTTTTAAAGAATCTACAAATGTTTGATCTCATTAAAGTTCCATAATACAGTAATTAAAAGAGTAGATTTTAATTTTTAAAAACGCCAAACAAGTGCTGTCAATACGATGATGATATCAAGCGTGTCAACTGAGCTTTATCTTACCCCTCGGTCAAGCTTATACAATATTGTTTTGTCTTGTATGGAGTTCTGTACTCTGGCAACAGAGAAGGGTAATGATACCATTCAGCTTCTGAAAGCATTGACATTTTGGCATTGGCTAATTTTTCTTTATGATTTGACATGCTGTTGAACCTTCATTGGATTTTCTTGTAAGCTTATGAATTTGTTTTATTCCCCACTGGAGGCAGTACCATAAACAGTTAGGCGGAATTCATCTTCAACTCCGGCGACATCAACAAAAACGAAAAAGAAGAAAGAACCAAAAAAAAGAAGAGGAA
>JAMKCH010014310.1:0-47295 GCA_023653785.1 Ophioderma brevispina
CGTGAATACGAAGTTTTGCGTCATGATCACAATTATGTTTGAAGCAATGTAAAAAGGAAAGTTCTGTTTTACAACGTGTTGACGCAATACCCACTGCTGTCAAATTATGGCCTCCTTCTAAACAACAACACAAACAGGAAACTGGTCAATAATTAATTCATGTAACACATTGCACAGCCGTTGATGGCATTTAACGTGAGTTGTGGTAAAGGTTTCATTTAGAAGTCCCATTGATGCAGATGAGGTTTATTCCGTAAAAATGATGTATGAGATGTGCATGTGCGATGTGCTGTAGAGCGCGAGATTATATTCAAAAAGCTAATTTGCATACTTGGGACTGAAATTTTAGGTAGGTTTAGTGTTTCTATAGCGCGATGATATTTTGTGATTCTTCTTTGACGGAATCGCGGCCCCCGTGTTTTTTGTGCGTGTGTGTGAAATTTATTCAAATCTAATATTCTTTCGCAAAGATTATGGGGTGCGGTAAGCTTCAGGCAAATTCGCCGCGCGTTTCGAACATGAGTCATCGGGACAAGGATGCATGGAGCCTATGTGGACGTCTAAATTGGCTGTTTAACCGTCATTTTTAGAAGCGAATCATACATACAACGAAGCAATGCAACTTAGGGCAGCCAAGCAGGGCGTAATCTATAAGCCAAGGATACTGGATAGCCAAACCTAACCTTCACCTTGGACCGTGCGGCAATTTTCCTGGCCCTCGCTGCCAACGATCTAGCGGTAAAGATTGGTATGTTGTACATGCAGCCAGCACAATCTCGTAGAACTGAAGTAATACTATAAAAGATAAAGAAGCAGCCGGCGAGAGACAGCTTACAGTACACATTATCAGTATTAAGTTCAATTTTAACGAGCTATATCCTCTTCTTGAACCATCGCATTATTGAGTCTCTAACGCAAGATATCTAAAAGACAGAATCTCGGGTCAGCAGCGGCCGCAATTACAAACCATCTTCTTGCGTATGAGACAACAGCTAACCTGGTTGAATTTGGTGACGCCAGCCCTGTTGATTGTTGGGGTTTGATTTTTGAACGGTTTATATCCGTCGGTGGACGAAAGGTGGGCACGCATTTGAGAATGTGATCCGCAGTCTGTGATGGAGAGCCACATTGGCAGGCTGGAGATGGTCGCAGCCCCCATCGGTGCATATTGCTGTTAAAACGACCGACTCCTGTGCAAACCCTGTTCAAGGTGACCCATTCCTTATGTGGAAGATTGCTACCATGTTCTGTCATAGGTGTGATAGTGAATTGGTCTGGTCTTGGGGTATCTAGCCAGGCAGCGTTCCATGTCTGCAAGATGTTGAATGGGAAGCTGGAGAGTTTAGCAGCGTGTCGACAGAAAGGTCTAATGAGAGCGCAGTCTCTGTCTGCCGAGCTGGTGTGATTCTTTGACAGTGTTATGCAGCAGGTGCTTATTGTCCCAACAGTACGGCGGGCCGCTAAATCCTGTTTCTAAAATTGAAACAAAGTTGGCGTAAATTGAAACCAGTGTTTGAAAATTCTCAAGACTGGAAAAATATCGACAGGCATTGTGGGAAAAATGGATGCGCCTGTTGTCTGCGAGCACCAAAGTACCCGACAAAAGAGTTCAATTTTCTCGCTAGGTTCTACAGGTTCAGATCCAATTACGATACATAATCAAAACAGAACATAGTAACGGACCCTCTGATGCAAAAACATCCATAGAACCCCTTCGCTTTCCGGAGATATTTGAGATTTAGTTTCATTTACACACATTCTCTATGACGGATTCATAACGTTAATCTCTCGCGCAGTACCAATTTAGATAATATCTTTCGCAGTCTGTGACCCAGACTACACCGTGGGAAATACTTACCGGACCGCCGTAGTCCAACAGAGCCTTATTCACCAGTTATGTGTGTGTGATGTTCTCTCCGCAGCACTGCAGGTGCAATGCCTGAAAGCACTGGTAGAAACTCAGATAGAGTGGGGCGGAGGCAGCCAGTAATGGTTCTCATGGTCTCGTTGAGGGGGTGGGGGAGGGATGGTGGTGGTGGAGGGTATGGCAAGTGCTTGCACTCCCCAGTGCCTGGGGTGTGATCTTCGTCCTTGGTTGACGGTTTTTTGGGGAAAAAAGACAGTAGTAGTAGCGTCAGGACTAAGGCAGATTCCGCTCATATGAGGGAGTTGGCCTTCAAACTGGATGCTTAGACATTTATAAAATTGGTGTGGTTGTGATGGCATCAAGCTGAGTGTTGTGAATTGGGCCCCTGTACTTTATGATGAATTATGGTTCGTATTATTTGTGGTATTGTTGAGATGGGCAGTGGCCTCTTGTGTCTAGTAATGACATTGCGGTGTTACTCTGGGTATGTGATATGTATTTGCTCTTTCCAGCCCCACTTTTTATTTTCCTTTTGATGTGGAGCACCACCACATATGTTTGGTTTGGTCAAGGGCCTTCTGTGAACAATGTAAGACTTGCGGTGGGCAAATGACCATTATTTCCCACAACGAGGGGTTTCTATGGACATTTTGAGTTATTCCGTCCGTTCGTAACAAACATTACCAGGTGGTTTGGGACTTATAGCAACTGCATGTTTTAGATTTAGGGACAGATTCGGAGATATAATTCCCGAACAAACGATATTGAGACATGGAACCTACTTGGCGACTGCATTTTCACGGCAAAATTTCCAGAAAAAATCCAAGTACCAAAAAAACAGAAAAGCAAAACAAAAAACAAACAAATAAAAACAAACAAAAAAGTATAAAATAAATAAAAAATAAATAAAATAAGATAAAGGAAGTCCCGAAAAAAAATCTAAATAAAAATAAATAAAATAAATAGTAAAATAAAAAAAATCAAAATAAAATCAATTTAGCTTGTGTAATCAGGTGGTATAGGACCTACTTGGCACCTGCATGTTCTAGATTCAGGGAATCATGTACCGCTGCTTCCAAGACACGCGGTCTTGTTTACAAAGAGAAGCAATATACATATGCCTATGTGTAAGGTGTGGAGAACCAAAATCACGAGAATGAAATCAAAACATAACGGCGTAAATGACGTAGGCCTAGAAAGATATTTTTGTTTTCACAATTCACTATGAAAGAGCGAGAAAATGACGTCACACGCATAGGCACGTATGCTTATCGTAGTTTCTTACAAAAAGCATGCCGCGAATAAAGTAATTTTGTTTATTTTCAGCAACGTTTCACGTATTGCGGAGATCCAGATAGAGATCAATAAAAAAAAGGTTGTATAACATGAAGTACGAATTCGACATCCTGAAATATTCTTAAATGAAAAAATTTCTAGATTTCACTTCACTGGCCCAGGGTGTGACCGGGTCAAATTAATTTCAGATAAAGATATTTTTGTATCGTTCCACCAGAAGCAGGCTTTTTTCATCAAACAGAGACATTCACCCACATGAACGTACTATATTGCGTGAACACGTCATAAAAAACTTAAACTTATATTGCTTAAAACAAGAACGTTGGATCATGACGCAAAACTTCGCATTTAAAAGTTGAATAAACTTCGTTTTCGTGCTTAACACGTAACCTTGGAAAATATAGAATTGAATAGAGTAGTGTGTAAATACTTAAAGAAATGAAGACGTCTGGTTACCACAACAAACTAATAATGATTCCATTATGAATTCATTTAAACGTCTGACCGAGATTTTATATCTATTCAACCATCCAAAAGTGAGCGCATAATGTATTGATTAATGTCATTTTGTACACATAGCTATTACAAATTTGTTCAACATTATAAATATATATCTTATATTATTCATTTGCTACTATACTATAATAGCATCCCATCTTAAAACGAAATCATTTATTCGCTTAACAATATAAATTTACGCAACTTTGATTCGGAATGAGAGTCACCAGCTGAGATATTTTAATTTAAACCAATCCAAACGTGAGAGAGTTACACACGGCATGACGAACTGCACTCCAATGCCCAACAAAACTCATCGGAATTTAATGTTCTTTACGGGGCCACCGGTTCAAATCCAATTAGCAGCAGGTAACAGACCGCGCACTATAAACTCACCCTTTACTACTACTAGTTGATCTTAGACATATCTATACCTGGTACCCGTCCTCATTTATTGCGTCAAATATTACCCAGCAGTACGCGACTCGCATGCACACTCACATTTTGTTAAATCTTTGGCAATTAGGATCTGGTATCGAATAGAAGTCCTTCCCATCATGTAATGAGGCAATTAGAGCAAATATGCAAATTAGTCTACAGCAAATAATTATGATGGCACAGTGCATGATTAATTTGATTGCATCACTACCCGCATACCAGTTTCGTCAAATTGGGATCTGGCAGAAGTCCACCTTTGTAGCTAATGATTCCAATCAGGACAAATATGCAAATGAGTCATTATAAGAACAAATAGATGCATGACACAGTGAATGATTGTTTGCTGCATCACTACCCGCATACAAAGTTTCGTCGTCAAATGTGGACACGGGATCTTAGAAGTCCACCTTTTGTAGTAAGGGAGCCAATCAGGACAAATATTCAATGAGCTTGGCAAATTAAGTTCTTTGGGAATAAGAGCGGAAACTTGTTAGACGAGAGCACGTTTTTCTGGGGAATTAGAGCGCGAGAACCCGAATGCCACAAATAACAGAGTGACCTTGGCCGACAGTCCTGGTCTGTCCAATATAGCTCAGTAGCAAGTAGATACTATACGATCCTGTAGCGCAATGTCCATCTAACGATAATGGGTCTGACGGTAGCCTGACGGTTACAGGTTGGAACGCGTACAAACGCGACACGCCGCCGACGAATTTTGCTATGACAAAATCCCCCCTCTGCTAAAAAGCGTCAGCGGGGAATAAAATAATATGATGATAGGAAACACATAGCTTCCCTTTTTGGCATAGTCAAAGCAGACCCAGGCAGGACTTCGACATGACAGCAGAACCTCTCGATTCTCTGTGCCACAGATAAACGGTGTAAAAAACTGTAAACACTTGAATTCCTGAACTCCTTATCATTCTACAGTATGGTCAGAATCTTTTAGTTACCAATCTATCATGACCCGTCTACGAGTTCACCGGATGGAAAGGTGAAATGGTTACTGTTGGAGGAAGAATTACTAGCCCTTAGATTTACTTTACTTTGTCTCTTGCATATGTATGTTTCATGCCCTGCATTGTCGCAAATCAATACCCATGTGTTTAAAACAAAACACCAACCACGATTCTAGAATCAAATCGATAAAATAGGCTGTTTGAAGAAGCCCTCAAATTTATCAGAACTGATTTGAAAAAAAAAAACCAACAACAAATAACACACAACAACTAGTTTACTGGACGGAGGAATCTTACTGGCATGTAGTTTAAGACCAGTCAGAATTATTTAACTATAGATCGCCTATCCAAAAATAATGTTTCAATTAAGCCACTACACGCCTGTCCTAAAAAAAAATGTTACAATCAAACCGATTTTTTTTAATATTTAATCTCACATAAGAAGTCGCGTTGTACATCACATTAAATAGAAAGACTAGCGGTTCCGTTTTTTTGTTTCATCTCATTCAATCGAGAGATAACTCCAGTTACTGCGGAAAAAACCCACCCAAAAATTCATGTTTGTGTGCACTTTCTGTTTCGAGTGGAACACGTGAAAGAATAAGTTAAACTAAGTTTTATTCACATTGAACGATATGACATCTTATTCGTCAAACAATTAGTAATGCACAACAAAGATAGTGCAATAGTTTTAAAAAACCATTTCTTTTGATTTGGAGTGTTCATTTTTAGTTTGCAATTATATTCCTTCTGGCATGATTTTAAACAGATCCCAATTGTGTAATAATTCAAACAAGCTGCATTTCCATCTGACTGCAATAAATTATTTGTAATTGTTATTATTTTTGAAAAGACGATATTTATCATTGAACTGATATGTTGACTATTAAAACTTGTGTCGATAAAGCTAGACTTCCTTTGTTTACTTTAATTTGTGTTTTGTTTCTTTTATCAAGTTGCAATCTATTGTGATCTTCAAGATAGCATGGCATAATTGCGCGAAACAACTCTGCCCATGCATAAAAGTGGGACAACATCGATTTTGGTGTATCGCAATAATAAATTGATTATATCTCTGGATTGACAAAAGCAAATAAGATGAAACAATCACCATTTGAAATTCTGGTCATTGTTATTTAATATTATTCCAAGTAAGAATGACTTATTTTGAAATTTCATATTTTACCAATTTTTTTTCTGATTGCAACATTTTTTTTGAGACAGGCTTTATTTCGGTAGGATAGGAAGCATTTTAAGTGTTTATTCCAAATTACCGCAAACAATCTTTTGACCTTAAATCCTAGTCTGAAGTCCGTATAAGAAATATTTACAAAGTGTACATCAATTGATAGACAGGCAGACTCACAGACAAACCGGCAGACACAGATACACTCATATAGTTCTGTGACGTCACTAATGGCCTTTTATCCCAGTACAAACGGTGGAACAGGTCAACTATGAGTCGTATACGTTACAAGCGTTGGAGATCAGCTATGCCTGGTGATGGGCTATGAATCGCGCCTACATGTTATTAAGGGATTTATGTGTAGGTGCGGATACTCTTTCAAATTTAAAAAGAGGTCAAAAACAGAGGTCTCGGATGGAATGGTTGATGAATAAATAAAATATAAATCCAAAGTACATTTTAAGAGGTAGAATTAGGCAATTAAATGTCAATAAAAGTAGTATTCAAACTACAAGTGGTTTACTTCGGGATGCGAAATCTTATATAAAAAAATATTTTAAAACAAGCAGCCGAAGGCATGGTTGTGGTTCATCTCCTATTATGGGCCGGTCATTATTTTTAAACACATTTCGAAGAGAGGTAGCGCATACCTTTGTTTTTAGCAGCTTTTAGCATCGCTAATCGGCATACTGAAAGCATTTGCGAACAGCTGCATTTCGAAATTCAATCAGTATAATAAATGTACGGCAGAATTATGTTATTATAATTTATCAAAAATCAAAAATACTTCGAAAGTATTGGGGACCATAGGGGCAGAGAATAACATTGACATTTTGAATATTTCCTCATCAAAAGGCCTGTACCATCGGTCCTTTACGATCACTTTTTGCCAAACGTGTCATTTAACCTCAACTTACTGCAAATAACAAATTCCAAAAGACCACATCATCATATAAAACAAAAGTTTCCAAATAAATAAATAACTAAATACCTAACTAACTAACTAACTAACTAATTAATTAACTAACTAGCTAAATAAATAATTCCACAAGAAATATCCTAGGAAAAAATCCAAATCCAAAATAACAATCCAAATAAAACGCTATCAGACGATATGAGAAAAGTAGAGAACCGTCCCGTGGTCTCCCCTGCCAGTAACTACTCGCCATTGAAGCTAATCTCCACACCATCAACAATGTTTTCCATGACACCAATTCTTAATTATTTCCATATCATGACAAGAGACTAGCGCAGATCTCTTCTAATATCTGCCTTGACTATAGCTTCATTGAATGTGGAGGGTTTTTCTTCTGCAAAAAGTAACATCATTGCTGATATGTGTAATAAACCCCAATGCGATGTCCTTTGTCTGCAGGAAACCCACAGAGGAACTGCTTATCATCGCCTAACCATACCAGGAATGGTCCTTGCCATCGAGAGACCACACCGAGAGTATGGAAGTGCTATATAAGTGAAAGCAGGCGTTGTTGTAGAAGCAAACTCAATATCTGCTGACAACAACATCGAAGTCCTCACCATTGAAAGAGAGATTCTCCAAAGCTTTGGACGACCTAACTCCTTATTATGAGGAAAACCACCTATGTGCAAATCCCTCCAAGACGCAGGTGTGTGTGTGTGCTTTCCATCTACGCAACCGTGAAACCAAACGTCAGCTTAACGTAACTTGGTCCGGAACACCCATGAAGCACTGAGATAAACCAGTCTACCTAGGAGTTACCTTGGACATCACTCTCTTTTATAAGACCTACATTAAGAAGACGAAGATTAAAGTATGTTACGCAATAACATCTTGATCAAATTCACTGGTACAAGACAATATGGGTGCTCGCCCACATACTCTAAGATCGAAAGCATTGGCCCTGTGCTACTCATGTGCAGAGTATGCATGCCCTGTATGGGAAAGATTAACCCATGGAAGAAGCTTGACCCAGCGTCAAATGCCTCCTGCCGGCTTATTACAGGATGTCTTCGTCCAACTCCAACGGAGAGCTTATGCATCCTGGCAGGAATTGCTCCACTAGATATCCGTCGAAATGTATCGAGCATGCAAGAACGTAACTGCCAATTTCTAATGTGAAGCATTCTAAGTCCGGCCAGAGACCTGCTGCTAGCCGCCTTAAATCCAGAGAGAATTTCTTAAGCAAACGGTCTTAGCAGGTCTTAGTCTTACCATGGATAACTCCATGGTCTTACCAACACAAACGTCACTCCTGCTGTTATGTGACTGCAACGTATGGGGCAACATGATGATGGAGTAACATCGTGCAATTACTACAGCGGGAGGGACAAAGTACGATATAAAGTCAATAACAAATGCAGTGTTTGCACAATACTTTTGTATACATCAACAACATTCAGTGTGGTTCCAAACCATATATAGATTCAACCTTTCGTGTCACTTGGAAATTAAAATTAAAACGTAGTCCGGCGGCAGAGAAAAATCAATTCTATGTAAAGTCGATCTGCTTTGCACTATCTATCTATGCAAAGATGATGTATAAAACATGAAATGCCATCTTAGTTTGTTCATGAAAAGCAGTATGTAAGGAGTTTCAGAGAGGCGCTTTGTGGAAAGAAAGACTTGCTATCCAGTAACATCTATTGGTATTGAACCCGGTGAGCATCTTCCATCTGTAGCTGATTCCCCATAAAAAAAAAAAAAAAAAAAATGGAGTAACATCGTGCAAATACTACAGCGGGAGGGACAAAGTACGATATAAAGTCAATAACAAATGCAGTGTTTGCACAATACTTTTGTATACATCAACAACATTCAGTGTGGTTCCAAACCATATGTGACCTGCTCCCACAAAACCAGGGCAAAGTCGCCAGAGTACTTTGGGAGAAAGAGATCAATAAACTTGTGAAAAATCAATAGAAAACAAAAGAATTTCAAGGCATATATTGATTTTTTGATTTTTTGGAGAAAAGAAAGAGCAATGCTTACATGTTATACATCATTTTAAAGCTGGTTTTCCCATTTCAAATCTGTGCTTATCTCAAAATGAACATTTTCCGACTTTATCTGGGTTTCATGGGTGCAGGTCACATATATAGATTCAACCTTTCGTGTCACTTGGAAATTAAAATTAAAACGTAGTCCGGCGGCAGAGAAAAATCAATTCTATGTAAAGTCGATCTGCTTTGCACTATCTATCTATGCAAAGATGATGTATAAAACATGAAATGCCATCTTAGTGTGTTCATGAAAAGCAGTATGTAAGGAGTTTCAGAGAGGCGCTTTGTGGAAAGAAAGACTTGCTATCCAGTAACATCTATTGGTATTGAACCCGGTGAGCATCTTCCATCTGTAGCTGATTCCCCATGGACTGAATGGCGATGTTCTCAAGAGATTGAGAACCGGAATCGACCGATCTAAGGTTTCCCTGGAAAAATGGGACTACCTAGAAGCAGATCAGGATACTACTTGTGATTGTGAAACAGCACCACATACACTGGAGCATCTCTTGGTCTGCCCAATGTTGGAGCAAGCATGCACAGACAAGGACCTTGGCGAATTCATTGAAGCAGACAGATGTTGTACTCGTCTCTGGCTACAGCATTTTTGAGAAACACTGTTTGGACACGATAAGAAGACGACGACGATATGAGACCTACTTGAAAAACTCCCTGTTCTAGATTCAGGATATCGTAGAGCAGCTTTCGAGATCGTCTTGGTCTTGCTACTATTACATGACCTACCACAAGAATACGCCCGCTGTCATAGAAATGCCCTTGACATATCCATACCTTTAGGCGGAGCTCATTGGACTATACCTAGGCATACCACTGGCGAATGAACTCCAGTTTTAAAGCATTCAGTGTCATTGCGTCGTTGATTCTATATTTTCCCTCTTTGATTCACGATTAAATTGATCTAGTTCCGCTTTTTTGTTTTATTGCAGTCCTCGCTCACATGTACCTCTGACATTTTCATGGACCCCATTGCAAATAAGTTGGCAAATTCAGCCGACTTTATGGGGTTTTCTGGCTAATTAACTGTTGTATTTTGTATATTTGTAATTTTCTTTTTGTAGATTTCCCGAATAAATAACAAACAAACAATAACTACTATTTTCTCTCGACCTTCGGTCCCAGAAAAATAGTACCCCGCGCCCTCCAGTTCACCTCGGGGCCAATAGATTCCACAAGAATCATGGTCATTAAATATCTGTATACTCTATCCAGTCTGGTCTTGTGAAATAAACGACTACTTGTATAATAGCCCATATTCCAATATTTTAAGTGTAATATTTGTGCTGGTTGCTATGAGACTCTGATTAGCATTATGGAGGAACGTACCTAAATAACGATAATCTATTCAGAGAGAAGGTACGTGACTGTATTCAACAGGTTAAGGAGCTGGATTGGTTTATCGTTGCCATGGAAACAGGTATCCAAACAATCACATAATTTTGCATTTTAAATCAAAGTTTTTTTCAAGAAGGATTGCTTTATACTTTTTGTATTATAACTACTGCGTGTAATGTTAATGTAAACACCTAAAAGAAGTTGAAATTTTTTGGAGCCACTATTTCTCATTTATTTAAGACCTGTTTGTGTCCTGTCTAAAGTGACACTACATTTAAAACAATCGCTTGCTTCATGTCTAGGTACCTCCCCTTATGAATAACCCTATATTAATCCATAAATGTAATGAGCGTTTGTGGTGGCCCGTTTGAATTCTTTCAAATTGCACTTATTAAAAAGCAAAAACCTATATGACCGTAAATTAAAATGGAAACTTCAGAATTTTTTGTGCATTTTAAGACGGAAATGTACACGTTTTAGCCAATTTTTATCCAGAATTGGTATTTTGGACGCCATTGTGTTTTAAAGTAAAAAATCAGGTGGTCGAAAAGCTTATTTGAAAAAAATATGGTTTATGCAACATAAAAACACTAGTGAACATGTGGTAGGTTTAGTTATGACCTGGGATATACCTGTCTAGTAGAAAAGAGGTAAAAGGGGCTAACCTGAAAAAGCGAAGGGAAGCTAGAAAGTTTAGAAGAAAATTATACATTTCGTTTCTAGTTCTACAAAGCGAGTTATTTCATCCATTAATCTTTGGAAGTAAATCGATGCGGTGTAGGTTAAATAAAGCAAATAGGATGAAGAAAATTAGAACATTATACCTGCAATGAATTGGAACAGTTACTTCATTCTTTTTGTGCTTGAATCAATCCTCGTAATTGACACTAATGCGGTCAGGTACAATTCCAGCGGTTGACCTTTTGTGATCGAAGGTAGATATATCTAAATCTACTAGAATTACGAACCATCAGAAGAAAGGATTATAGGCTCAAGTTCCAACACACCCACAACCTATCTTCGATATGGTGAGCCTTCATTTTGCTTTCAGTGTAGTGACGTCTGTGCACTACACAACTGAAATAAAGGTCGGTAAATCGATGTGGATAACGATTCGTGCATGATCGCTTAATAATTAGCGTACTGATTTATAGTTCAATATGCCAACCCACAGGTCTCTTTTGACGTTTCTGAGGTTCATTGGCCACAGGGGTGTATTGAATCGATAATTGCATGCACCATCAACTCTTGATTTTCTTCATGACAGTAGCAGGGATGACACCATGCATGGATGAAAACCGACGATGATTATACGAAACGGCAACGTATAATCATCGTCGCCACCAGAAGTAGCAGTCAAAGTGCGAAGATATTTTTTGTGGATATATACAGGGCAAGTATTTTGCCTATTTCGTCAGAATGATGGTTAAAGGCACTATTAAAGACACTATCAGTAATTAACCTGAAACGTCAAATACTTGAATTTGCAGGAATAACTTAAAAATATTATTACATAAAAACAGCATATTTGTGTTTTGAAGAGCGCCCCCCATTTTTCAAAAAGTTTGATATTTTGCACAGTTCGTTTGGTAATTGTCTATGAAACTATACCTGCGAACACCAATTTCAAAAACTGCGTATTTATACCAAAATAAGCGATTGTAATTAGAATTGGGATCCCAAACTGGACGTACGGCAACAGCTGGAAATGCACGTTTATGTCCGTCCATGATGAATTAGTGGCCACCGTCGAGAAAATAACCTCTAGCTTGAACTTTCCCGAACTATTAAAACAACTAATGGATGAGCGGTTGATACTAATGGCCGCTATTTCCTCGTATTTCACATTGGAAGGCCGTTTCCACAGCAGCCGTTGAATTTTAATCGGGATCCCCGATATAATTATTCTAGTACAAAATTCCTTCGTTTGTTACACATAGACATTTTCGAGCTTAACCATTCACGGTATAGTTTACTAGCATTTACCAATGCAACCGGGTAAAAATCTCCAATTTTTTGAAAATGTGGGCGCCCTTCAAAAAATGTGCATAATATTGCTTTTAACGAATCATGTCTGTAGAATTCCTTCTCATAAGTTACTTTTCCAAGCGAAGAATTGATAGAAAGGAAAAACTTGCGTTTGTTTCAAGATACGACTCTCCTTTCATTTACTGTTGTAGTAGTGTCCGTACGGACAGTACTGACTAAAACATCTGATTTTTTATTATTAGGTTGCATTCTATTCTTATAATTTGCAGGGTCTGTTAGGACACCTGAACTTGTTACGCATATGGTCAAAATCTGATTTTTGATGATTTTTATCTATTTATTTTCAATTAACAATCACATGTTGGTGCTACAGTTTGCACGCATATGAGCCATATCTTTGGACGTAAGGAACAGGTACAGAACTATACAACTCATGGTACACGATTTCCCCACATATTACGAGGTAGCAAAATACTTCACTCACGCAATGCACACGGCAGGGCCCGTAGCCATGGAATTTATGTGGGGGGGGGGCGGAGTTGGCCATAAGTGGACCTTTTGCGTACCACCAACCAATGGTTTTCGGCTCGCTGCCTCGACTGTTGACACCTAATTTTAACCGTCGTCTACATTCTGAAGGGGGGGGAGTGGGGGTGGTAGCAGAATAATAAGCATCAGCGCTGTGATCTTGATGAATGGCGCTTTATTAAAAGAAAACCATATATATATAATATATTATATATATATATTATCATATATCTATATTATATATATTTGATATCTTATCTATTTACTTTCACTTACCATCTTTGTTTTTTTTCTTTCTTTCTTTCCTTTTTTCTTGATTTTCCTTTTCTCTTTCTTGTTTTATCTTTTTTTTTTTCCTATGTTTTTCTTTCCTCACCTCATCACCGCGTTGCCAAAACAGTATGTTATACGTAAGCCATGGCTGACCTCGGCATAATCATTCAGGTACCATGCTCAACAACCCTTTAAACACAGAATTGAATCAAACAGCCACTGTAAATAACCGTGACACAGCAAGCGGCCCTTCCCACCCTCCACAGTGGACCTTCCACCCGATAAGCGGACCTTGACATTTTTTGGGGGGGGGGGGTGGTCCCCCCGCACCCCCTGTCTACGGCCCTGCACAAAGGTCAATCCACTGACCTCTCCCATGGATAGCGGGTCTGGAGTCGCCGATTGAAACAACAGGAAGTTGCTTTTCCGCCTTGCACTATGGCTGGAACCCATGCATACACCTTCTGTTGCACATATTCCACACATTTGTTCTATTGTTATAACAAATTCCTTTACTTGGGCAATAAAGTGGAGCCACATTGTGCAGGGGCACAAGGCACCTTCCTGTGTTTAATCTGCGGCTATTCAACGGTGCGCCACCCAGCGCTCCAATGTTTAGAGTTCGTGGTACACCTCTACACCTCATGGCAGAACTACGTCACAACCAAGAAGAGGTAAGGAACAGGAGATATATCGTGCCGTAAATACTTGAGATAAGCCTTTTGATCCCCATTCCCATAAGCCTTATTTATCCAAATAACTTGAAGTTGCCTTTGAAGGATGTGTGCGACTGCTCCAATTGATTTGAGTTACACTGTTTTAACTGAGAATATTCAACCAGGACAAGACAGTATTTTAATAAAGAATTTGTTTGAAATAAAATATTATTTATATATCTGCTTCAAAGAGCCATGTAAGAATTGCAATATTTATTAAACAGGAAGGAAAAATAAAGAATCTGATGATCGTTCTTCAGAATCGACCTATTTTTGTTTGAGTGGAGAATTTCAATCTAACATATTGTTTAAGAAGAATTTTTTGCAAATCAGTAAAATATCAATGATTGTTTTGTCAAGATTTTATTTTCTTTCAAACTTTTCCCTCTTTTTGCACTTTCCTGTAATTTCTGTAAATCTTAACAAACCTATTCTGATAGTTGACCATTCTAGCAATCATAAATCATAGATGCCAGGATGGCATGAGCGGGCAAAATTGATATTTAGATCAAATCATTCAACCTATATGAGATTATTGAATTAGTGATACAATAAGTAATGCAGTAGAAAGAAACGAAACTACAATGGGAATATTAAGTCAAAAGCGTTTGACACTATTAACCATGATATATTATTGGGCTATTCCAGAAATTATCCACACACCCCCCAAAGATGACATTGGGATTTCCCACAACATTTTTCTGAATTTGGCATGGGATTTCCCATCATAAAAATAAAAATAAGACATCCCATTTCCCATTAACTTTTCTTGCAAAAACAACCATCAACGACCGAAGATGACAGCAGAATGATTCAGTTCCCAAATCCCACAACTTTTTGGACATTAGCCGATGACCCAAAAGTGACATTGGGAATTCCCACAAATTTTCTTGAATATTTAGTATAAACCGGAATATTATTATGGTTTTCCGAGGTATAATCCTTGAATGGTTTAAATGTTACTTGGATAATACAACACAATTTGTACGATATCAATCGTGTGATTCAGTTTATAAAAATATAAAATGCGGGGTACCACAGGGCTCAATTTTAGGCCCTTTGTTATTTATTCCATATATAATGATATTGTAAATGCCGTTTCACTGCTAGAAGTGGTCCTATTTGCTGATGATACTACTCTTCTGTATTCCCATCCTGATATAGCCACGAAAATTGATGTAATCAATAGTGAATTACAATTGATCAACAACTGGTTCAGGCAATGATCCTATAACACAAGATGGGACACTTCGCCTAAATAACACGGTGAACGATGTAACACTGCTACGTCATCAAAATCACTACATGGGGAATAGCGCCGACATGCGTCCAGTAGGTAAACTGAAGCAGACGACGGCGGCTGACGCTGCAGAACTATAGGAATGATAACAAGGAGCCTAGATTTTGAAGCAAGTATTGCATTTAAATTAAAAAAAAAAAAAAAAAAAAGGGGTACCACAGGGCTCAATTTTAGGCCCTTTGTTATTTATTCCATATATAATGATATTGTAAATGCCGTTTCACTGCTAGAAGTGGTCCTATTTGCTGATGATACTACTCTTCTGTATTCCCATCCTGATATAGCCACGAAAATTGTTCATCAATAGGAATTACAATTGATCAACAACTGGTTCAGGGCAAATAAACTATCGGTAAATGCGAGCAAAACCAATTATATGCTGTTGGAATCTCCTTATGTAACTTCTAAATATTCCAGACAAGAACTAAAAGGTAATGATTGGCAAGACAAAACGGGCGTCAATGCTACAAAAAAAAAATTTTATGTGTAACTTGATAATGTGGCATTAGAGAGAGATTGAATGAGAACAATTTTTAGGTGTTATCATCGATGAACATCTTACATGGAAAAATCACATCTATCAAATATCAAAAAATATTTCTAGAAATGTTGGTTTACTCTTCAAACTTAAACACTTATATTGTACATTAGTATTACCTTACAAACTATGGTATCTTAATATGGGGTAGTTCCAATAAAACCTATTTAAATAAAATATTTAAGTTCCAAAAATGGGCGGTAAGGACGATTTCGAATAGTCATTATAGGTGTCATTCGGGACCATTATTCTCAAAATTCAATTTGTTGAATGTATTTGATACATATAACAGTGTTTATGTATAAAGACTATACTGACCAATTACCAAAACCTTTTGAGAATTACTTTGTAAACATGCCCAAATACATAACTACCACACAAGAAATGCCCACAGTATTAATAATAACAGTAAAATGTTTTCCGATCGCGCTGTGAGAAATTCTGGACCAAAATTATGGAATTCTTTGGACAATAATATCAAAATGTGTAAAAATACTAAGTGTTTTAGAAATCAATTCAAATCTATACTCGTAGCTGAATATGAATGAGTTTTGTGTATGTGTGCATTTTGTTTGGTTTTGTAATGAAAACTTCTTAGGTTTAAGGGATGATCACATCTGGCTTTATTGGCCTCTCGATCATCTCCTCAATAGCATGTGATGATAATACAGGTTACCTTTAATTTGACTTAACAGGCGTCTTTGGCCAACAATGTAAAGATCAGCAGCGTTTCAAAGCGAAAAAAAACCCCAGGGGGCTAGGAACTGATGGCTGAGTTTTGAATATACCCTAAGCTGTATGAATGGCCTTTTGTTTAGGGAAATCGAAAAAAAATGTTTTAATAATACAGGTTACCTTTAATTTGATCGGACTTAACAGGTATGTAACTTAACAGGCATGGCCAACAATGTAAAGATCATCAGCATTCCAGAGGCATGGATTGAATAATAAAGAGTAGAATTGAGTATAAAACCCAATAAAATAGCTCGATTATTCAATTAAAAAGCAATAGGTATATCCAGGTAATCAATAGGTATATCCAGGTAATCGCCTAGATAAGAAGGCAAGAACTATGTCGTGTTTAGTATGAACAGTTTGCAACTTTGGCCAAAAATTGAAAGATCATCAACACTTCAGAGACATGGATTGAATAAATAAGAGTAAGATTTGGGTATAAAACCCAATGGAATAGATCAATTTTCAAATTAAAACAATATGCAGATCCAGGTAATCGCCGAGATAAAGCGGCAAAAACTATGGCATGTTTAGTATGTACAGTTTGCGCTGGCGGTCTATACCCCGGTATTAACGTTAGAATATGAGCGCAGAAGTCAAACTAACACGTGTGAATACACGTACACGTGATGGAGTGCTCAACCACCCACCCACCACCCCCTTCATTCAAGTTCCATTGATCTTTCCTTTCTAAAAACGAACTTCGTTTGCAGATACACGATCTTCGTCTAGGTGAATTCTATGTGATCGGGCTGTTTGGGGGACTGTTTGCAGCTGTTTGCATACCATATACCAACATGTAAGCTTTCTAAGAGATGAGTCGCCAGACTGAACAATTTCATGGAAACCCTAAAGGACATAAAAGAGATGAATGACAACGTCACGGGGAAGGGGGAAAATGGAAAAAGTGGCTCAAAATACATTTAATAAAAAACAAAAATGTCAATATTCATAATATTATAAATTTCGGAAATTGGCGTGCTAATTTTGTCTAAAAGGGACTTTCAGATCGCTAAACATGGGTTCATGTGGTTCTATAACGGTCATTGGGTTAGTGCAAAACAGAGAATGACGTCTTTAGGTGAGAATGAATTAGAGCAACAAAACTTCTTTGACCAATACAATAATGTTTGACCAATGTGATAATCAATATTTTGTTCTTCTCAATATAAATGAGTACAACCAAAATGAGTAACTTAACATTCTTAGTAAGTCAGGCAAATTATTTCAAATCGTCAAGTGAGTGCAACAAAGTCGTTACTGACATTTTTGGCAAAATTGAGTTATTTATATTATATGAAAAAGTAGGTCATTACGCTTAATTTGATATACATTCCAGGTGACAGTCTCAATTATTGCCGAGTTATTAAGCTAAATAGGCATATATAGGTGTAGATACGACTTTGTTGCACTCAAAATTTAATTTCTGTTGAGTGCAACAAAGTCGTAACTGGTAGATACGACTTTGTTGCACGACACGGGAAAACTTGTATATGAAGATACGACGTTTTATTTTTTTTTTGCAAAGCGATGGGTTTTAAAAAGGTGTATAAGGAAAAATCTCCCAAATTGTTTTGTCAAAAGTGCATTTTCATTTTTTACCAAGTTTATGCTAATTTTAGCACAAAAAACCTTAAAAACATATAAAAAAATGTAGTAACGACCTTTTTCCAGTCAGTATTACGCTCAGTACTTAATTAATTTACAAAATATATGAATACGCATATTTTAACATATATTTAAGTATAAGGCTCAATTTATTGCAGAGTTATTAGGCCTAATTAGGTGTAGATACGACTTTGTTGCACGATACGGGAAATCATGTGTGTAGTTACGCCACTTTAATTAGCTCATTACTTCTTAATTAGTCGATTTAAGTGGGAAATAAATATTTATAATATATTTAAAAAAATACATTTTCATCGTGTGTGAGAATTATTTTCATTCGAAAAGTCACAAAAGAATGAAACAAAAAAAAATACTTCTGTAAAATCATGAAAATGTAGATCGACTTTGTTGCACTCAGATGACGAAATATACTAATTGCAAATAGTTCGACTTCACTAAACTTAGTTAAAAATGTTTGACCACATAAATTAAATCAGTACTAATCAAAATGTACCAATTTTTCATATTAATTTAAAATATTATGTAAGGCAAAACTAGAGTTAAAATAAGTATTTTTACAGTAATTTTGAGTTACAGCAATCAATGTAATCATCTGTGACAACATAAAATTATTAACATTTTGAAGTAGGTGAGGGGATATAGTTTCTGTAATAGTTATCAAAAATAGTATGAATTTGATTAATCAAGTATTAAATGACAACTGAAGACTTGTTGTGGCTACTAAATCAAAATGAGTTGACCTGTTCTGTTGTTGTGTATGTATTTGGTAAAGGTAACTTAAAACGATATCCAACTTAAACACATTAAACTTGCGTTCAAAGAACTTAATTGATTAATGATCGGACACTTGATAATTCTTGGTGTATGAATATAGTTGCAAAAAGGTAGTCAAATATGAGTTAAATGTAGTAAAGTAAATTATTGAGCATTTACGTTTCAACACTTGAGAAGGTATATCAATGATTCAACTCAGATAGTTATGAAGTGAAAAACCAGGCTTTTCTCTCTGAAAAATCTAAGTTTATCAGTCTAAGTTCTTCAGTTTTCGCCTAAAAACAGAGGAGTCTTCGAAAAACCTGAGATTCATTGGCTCGAAATATTCGTTGTGCTTATAAAATAAGATATTGTTACTATGACAGTATGATAGTGCTCCCTACTTTTTAAATAGCACCATCAATCGGTACTTTCTTAATCAAATTTAGCTAATACAGGGTGAGGAAAAAGTGGAACCTAATATAGACCGAGCTCTGTCCACGGATTTCACATGAAAATGAAACGGCGTTCAGCAAGCAAATCAATGGTTCAGACAAGAATGTATGAGTGAAAAGAAAGGTGAATAGTTTAAAACAAATGCAAACATAATTCCCAATAAGGCCATCTTTACTTTTATATCCTTATCACTCATAAAATTCAGTTTTCTGGAAGAGGTGAACGCGTTGAGTACTACATCTGTTACAAGAAGTGTTTCAACTAAATATATCATATCACTGCTTGTTTACACTATTAAGATAACCACTTACTTTTGACATAAAGAATGGACTTCCCCACAATCATCCGTTTTGAACCCTCTGACTGTGCTTCTTTGACCGCCGTTGCATTTAAAATAGCAAAACTGACTAATTGATTCAAAAGACTGTAGCCTGGTCTATACCATTAAACGATTGAATGATCTTGCGCAAAAATAAATGCTAATAAAATAAGCTTTCGGTTGTATGGAACATATGTTATGCAAAATGGCGGACATAATCAGTGTTCATTTTCTTTTGGACTTGTTGGAAAACTTTGAACGTTAGCAAACTGTTCCCCGTTCCCAAAACAATGTTGAATGGAGTATCGTCATTCAGCAGTATGCCAAGTTTCCCAACATGATGGATGGGGGGTGGGAATGGGAAAGTTGACGTGGAAGGTTGGAGGCCCCTGGTTGGAGCGTTCAATTGAGTGATACGGGAGCTGTAGGCTCTCAATTCGGCTGGCGGAGCCATGTGGAAATTGTAGTGAATGTTCCAACTATTTTTTTTCCAAGATTGCTTACCTCTGGTGGCGATGAAACCATCGTATTTGTATTCATGGGTTCGATCATCGGGGTAAAAATAATGTAAGGCTACAAATAAAAAAGTAAAGTGCGAAGGAAAGGAATAAAGAGAAGCACTCGCGGGAAAAATTCGAACAGTAAAAAAACTGAAACTAAGGTACAAGTTAGGCAAAATCGGTACCGTTTAGGCTAACTTTATTTTAGTCAGGTTGACCAGTTTTGTTGTTCAGTGTACTTTAAACTCCAAATACATGATGAGTGATAACTTAAATATTACTCATAATTACTACTCAATAAAATTGAGTGTAACCGATCACACTTATTTTCATTACAAGGATACAGCCAATATTTTTGAACAGGGTTAAAACGAATATTGAAATTTTGATTCGAATTCCAAACTCCTTTAAAGCAAACTGATTTTTATTGAGTTTTCAGAACCTTGGTTCTGGATATATTAATGATTTCAAGCACGTTTACACATGTTATTTAGGTGGAAAGCTATGTTTAGAAGGTTTACTAAATAGAGTAAATTCGGTATTGAAGTAAGTTAAACGAACGCAAAAGAATCAAGTAAAGCAACGACATAGTGTAATATTATGTGCTTGTAACATAAATAAAACAGCAAACATTAAAATTAACTTTAAATTTAATACAAAATTAGTACATAAATGTGGTTGCACATTATTTCCAGGATCAAATAAAAAATCAAGCACCCCCCCAACCGTGTTTTGCACAGATGGTTAAAAGTATAAATCCAACAAACTATTTCTCTGAGTGTATGCAGGCGATTAGTAAGCTGCCAGTGTTACTTGTGACATTCAGTTATGGATGAGGCGAGAGTGCACCATGAATAAAAAACATTATGGGAATGAATGAAAGTGAAAATAAACGAGAAGAGTCCTTAAAAAGGACAATCTGCCCTAATGAATTTAGCTTCTTACATAAATTAGGCTTGTTATATTATTTTGCATACCTGAACACTTAACATTAGGATAGGGAGGAGGAGGTATTAGTATTTAACGGCACACCAACCCTATTGTGTCATATAGTGTCACGAAGATACGTTATCAACATTAGTATGCGACTAAAGTCCATACTTCAGTAATTAGTTACTAAGTTGCATGGTAATGATGATGCGGGATTACTATTGTTTTCAAATCCTCTCCATTGCTTTAACTTAAATAAAATTCTCTTTTAATTAGGTCCAAGAGTCATTGCTATTCAGCAAGTCTTTCCAAACTAACTTTAAAGATTACTTCTTTTTTATTCTTAAATTATAAGAATTTATTAAGGATTGAAAGTCGTAATCGCACGAAAGCCTATTTTTTGTTTTTGTTTGTGCATCTTTATAATGCATACCAGTGCATTAATTCAACTTAAATTAATAAGCTGAATTGTGATACAAATGCGTCTTTAATCATTGCAAATTACAATAGAAAATTGTTACTTTTTGTCATGCATATATAGTTTAAATGACTATGATGTGAACTCTGCAAAATATACCACATGAGTCTAATGTGATTTTAAACTTTCACATAACCACAAAATACGGCTAATTTTAATGGCAATAAATTGTAAATTGTTATTTATAGAAATCCTAGTTATTTCCATTTTCAACATTCAAGGAACAGCAAACTCTTTGCTAGTGTATATTGTAAGTGCACTAATTTTAATCGGTAAGGTGACCTATATGCTCCAGGTGTCACGTGTTTTTGCATAGAGGGCTGTGAATCTTTAAATACACACTTTAATTGAGAGTAACTCCTAACTTCTTTTATCTTTTTGGTTTCTTCCCTAATATCTCACTGTAAAACTTTGCATGTAACTTGACTTTCAATTAAACTATTTGTGTCAAATGCTAAGACTATATTATGTTTGTGTGAATCACTCATTATGTTGCTTTGCAAATTGTGAGTATAGTAATCACGAGCATATTATTTCTCATTGCCCCAATATCAATTAAGCATGTTGTTAAGACAGGTCAATTCCTAACATTGACCCATATCAAGGATTATGTTATACAAGACAGTCAATTCCACACAGCCTATGCACCATGCATATGGTACACCATTGACCCAGATCAAATGTGGGTTTTGCCCTTGGTTGCTGGTTCTAAAAGTCATCCAGACCTCCACAAGGTTAGACAAATTACTGGGGAGAAAAAAAGTGAACCACTTTGGATGTATTCATCCGCATGATAAATAGTCCAACATGTGTAATAATACTTTGGTGGCGGTTCACATGAAGGATGTTCAGTTATCTGCTTTTCATCAATTGTCAAACAGGAAGTGGTCTTTGGTATGTAGAATGGTGGACAAGTCACAACTTAATACAAAATTCACTAATATTCATCAATGTAACTCGACTAATATACAACCGTTTTCAACCATTTACTAGGGGATCCATCAAGCCTAAAAGGTTCAAAATAAGGTTGAACCCTACTCAAGATACACTAAAAGATCTGAGAGGTGTTTTAGGTCAATTCGAGGGTGCTGAGTTTAAATCTGCTGCATGCAAAATCGATAAGTTGGTGGAAAGTGGTGAAACGCTTGTTTTAAAGGGACACTATCCGATTTTATGATAAACATAGCTTTTTTAATACGATACAAGTATGTACATCTTCAAGAAAATTTCAATGTCACATTAAAGGTCAGGATATTAAATTTGTTTGATTTTTTATTAAAATGTATGAAAACCTCTACCGCTAAATGATTAAAGGGGTACTACCTGATTTAAGAGCTAGTGAAGTAAAGCACCAACGTGGGTGAATATTATTTGCACCTTAAACCTTTACACATGGGTGGTGACAACTTTGTAACAATGGCAGCATCAGTACGAGTAATAGAAGCACTAATAATTCTTTTCAGAAACTATAAATTCTAATTTGACAAGTCAAACAAGAAATAGACTCAGTCTGTCTTTCAAATGAGGGCAGCATTTTAGTTACACGCTCTTTTACCGTGATAACAAACGAGTCTTGATTTGCTATGAAAAATTTCAAGGTCATGATCTTCAGTCTAAAATGGTCTGGGGGCACTGCCTATCTGAAGTGACGGTTATGTGTCTCGGCCATCAGGTGAAAAGTAGGGGCCTTTCAGGTAAAATATGTACCAAAAAATAAGGGGTCATTCAATACACAGTCTGAATAAGAATGGGTGTCATTCAGTGTGTAACTTTAAGAAGGGGGCCATTGAGGTATATAACAACCTGAAGTTCAAATAGGAAGTGCGTCTCTTCCAGAGTTCAAATTGCCATGAAATTATAAAATTGTTAAACATGTGCGAGTAGCGTGTGCAAATTTTGAATTTGGATGTTAAAATTGTTTAAAAAGTGGATACTTTTAGGGTCTATCTTGGGTGCCCCCCACCGGGAAAAGGTGGAAACTGTAAATATGTCTTTAATGTTATGGCCTTCATTTTTACAGTGCCTCTGACTCTGGCACAAGGCAGAAAACTGGTTTTTAGCACTGGTAACTGCAGATGGACTTGCCCATGGGTATTTCATGATGGAATGGTAAGTACACATACATTGTTTTGGCAACCGGGCTTTTCAAATCTGAAATCATACCGTGCAGTTGTGCTAAATACCAGTTTTCTGTCTTGTGTCAGGGTGGGGGGGGGGAGGACACGATCTGCTCGATTTGGGCATTGGCGATTTCCATGCCTAAAGGTAAGAGGCGACAGCATCAGAAAATCAACAAGATCAAGCATGGCACTTGTTCAGTTCCCAATCAGTCGCAAACTTTAAAGGTATAGTCACACAGAAGACAGCTCCCGACCCAACCACTTCCCGACTACACAAGACCGCGTTTTTTTCAAAAATCGGCTACAGTCTTGTTCAAACTTGCCAAATTTACAATTTTTATCCCGACCAGGGATGATTAGTCTGCGAGTATCGAGACAAGGGATGCTGAAACGCCGAGCAGTAGGAGACAGCATCGTGGAATCAACAAGATCCAGCATGTTTAATTGGCGACGCCACTTGTTCAGTTCCCGATTAGTCGCCAACCTTGAAACGACGTCAGAAGTTGTGACATGTCACTGTCAAGACTGCTCGTCGATTGGTCGACGAGTTGTTGAAGCCAAGAAGGGTCCCGTCACATGAAGACAACTCGCGACGCGACCCAACTCTTCCCAACTACACAAGACCACATTTCTTTCCAAATCGGCTGCAGTCTTGTGCAAATTACAAGACAGGAGATGCTCAATCGCCGAGCAGTAGGCGATCAAGCATGTCACTTGTTCAGTTCTCAATCAGTCGCAGACCTTAACACGACAGCGCAAGTTGCTGTCAAGACTGCAAGTCGGCGACTTATCTTCTGTAGTCGCCGAGTTTAGTCGCCGATTCAACATGTCCAGTTGGCTTGCATTTTTTCTCCCGCTTGGAGCAGACTCATTGCCGACCACTTTGCAATTGCACACAACCACTGATGATGTGCACCAACTCATCGGCTACCGCTTCCAAACGCTCATGTGTTCAAGTCGACCTTCCCGATTCCAAAACCCGCCACGATTTTTTAAGCTGCAAGAAAAAATCGTGGCGGGTTTTTTCAAATTTGCCACGTGCTCCCGACCACACAAGACTGCAGAAGACTGTACAGGACAGTCCCAGACTTGGCCAAAACTACACCTGAAAAAGGAAAATTACTCACGATTTTCGAAAAAATGGCCAATCGGCACCAGTCTTGAGCAGTCTGGAAGCGGTTTTCTAGCAAATAACGGGTAAGACTACAGACGACTACACAGAACAGGCCCAGACCTTGCCAGAACTACACATGAAAAAGAAAACCTGCTCACGATTGTCGAAAATTGGCCAATCGGCACCAGTCTGGAGCAGTTGGGAAGTGGTTTTCTAGCAAAAAAAAATCGGCTGTGTGACTGAGCCTTAAGAAAAATGATGCTCCGTGCATTTATAATAGTTCTTAAACAAGATAATTATTATGATTGTAGGTGAATGCTCTCTAAAAAGGCGGGCAAAGAATAATTTCGTTGAAATAATGTAACACCTTATTCCCCTGTCGTAAATAATTATGGTTTTAAAATTTACAAACGTAAACAGATAATGAGCTGGTGAAGTGAGTGTAGTTTTGTCCGAGGGGATACCATTTTCTTCAGAAATTGGGGTGCATGAAAAACCTGGGATGCGTCCCTTTTTAATAGGACTTTTTAAAATTCGAATATTTTTGTAAAAACCTGCCATTTTGATGGGTCTAAAAAGAAATTTGTTGCCCATATCACATACCGTCTTATCTGACGAAATGCCGTTTTCGAGAAAATCGCCATTGAAATTCTACCGGGAGATTTCATGTTTGTATTATGGAATTAAACATTACAATTTACTTTTTAATTTTGCATTATGGAGAAAACATTCTGATGTTTAAGTTTTAACCTTGCTGAGTTTTGAAAGTGCAATTGCATTCCTGATATAAAGCTACAAGGTCATAAGTCTGTATGTGAAACGCAAAAAAAGTCACTTACGACACTAATTTCACCGTTATATTTCAATGCGTTCAGATAGATCTGTATGTGCAGGCGCGGATCCCTGGAGGGGGCGGAGGGGGCGCGCGCCTCCCGGTAATTCTGCAAAATCTTGCAAAATCAGCCCATTTTGGACAAGGTTTTTCCATCACATCAGCCTTCACCCGCCCGTAATTTTGACGTTTTTCAAATCCTGGATCCGCCCCTGTGTGAAACACTAATGTTCCGCACAGGCCAGATACGGCGGCACTAGATCTGTATGTGAAAAGCGTAGAACAGCTTGTTTTGCGAACAGCGTATTCACACCGATTGAAATTACGTGTAAAGGAAACATACGACATATGTGAAATTGCGATATGCAGTTTTGAGCTTATTGATCTAAATTCTTAATTAAACTCACAAATTAGGCCACTTTCAAGATTGCAACTTTGTGCAATAGACCATAACATTATACTTTACATATGCAAAATATCTCCCAAAAAAGTACAAAAAAAAATTCATATAAGAAATTTGTGTTATGATGGCGACGAATTGTTTGCTTGCTATTTATACCCAACCCCACTTTAAAAAAAAAGCACTTAAATAAATACTCTAGACAACCAAACAATTTTTTTCTGACAGTTTTCTTTCAATACATTAACTTTGGAAAACAATAATGATAATTACCGGAAGTATTAATAAAAACACATTATTTTTCTTCTGGAAACCGATGAACCACGATACTTTTTGTAAACACCTCACATAAGGACAATATTTGGAACAGAAACAATAAAATCCCTTAGCACTACCAACTCTAAGAAGTTAATATTTGTTTTCCGTTCTTTTTTGTCAATCAAAGAGTGCCCTTTAATGAACTAGTTTCAGGCAAACATTACCATGAACATGATAATCAAGGCAGGCCATCCTCCCGAGGACCTCTCAATTGCTCCTAATATTTATTTCCTTGATATCTTTTTTTGGGGTTTTTTTTTCAAAAATACTAGGAAAATTAATTATTTCCCCTTTAAAAAAATCAACTTCCATCAACGTGGGGTTAGTTTGTTTGTGTCTATTTGAAATCAACACCCTCACATTGACATAAAACACTTCTTAAAAACCCTTTAGGGTCTCACATTAGGGGCTCTTGCACATTGTTTCATACAGCTATATTTTTAAAAAATAAGGACGAATCGGGTCATTCCCCTTTTAAAATCCACTTTCCACCAACTTTGACAAATTTGCATGGTACATATTGGAAATCAGCACCCTCGAATTGTCCCAAAACACGTCTTAAACTTCAGTCAATAAGTGGATATTGGCGCCTAGTTTCATAAGCTATATTTAAAAAATAGAAATCGGGTATTCCTCTTTAAAAATCCACTTTCCTCCAATGTGGGGATTTTGTAAGGTGTCTTTTTTTGATTCAGACATCCCTCATTGAATGGGGAAAGCGGGGGAGGGGGTGGACTGTACATCACCCCCCATTGCTTCACACCCTTAGTCAAATAGGTGGATCGTGCCCAGTGGTTTTCATAAAGCTATATTTTTAAAGAATAAGGAAAATCGGGTAATGGCCTCCTTTAAAATCCACTTTCCACCAACTGGACAATTTGCATGGTGCTATTCGGAATAATCAAGCACCCTCGATTGTCCAAACAAAAACACTTCTCAAAACTTTTAGTGTATCTCGAGTAGGTTTCCCTCAAATATGCCACCCATGGATCCCCTACTAATTGGCACTTCAAATTAGGCTAATTTCATCCCACTTATACTTAATACTAAACAATCTTTTAAGACTTTGAACCATAAAATATTGTTAAACAACAGATTTTCACATTCAGTAATATGTGACAAGCCACAAGGTTACATATTCTGCAGCATTGTTTTTTACCTTGCCCCAAGAGATAGAGCAGTGCATGGCATATAATCATATTAACCTTGGCTCCAGATAGCAGTATAAGGCCACCTATGATTGGTTGTATGTCAGTTGAATTTAGGCTGGATCAACAGGTTCAACAGTTTAAGCTTATCACTATTTTTAGTGCTATTTTGAACCATTGTGTGAACATTGCATTGCTGTGAATGAGATTGGCAAACCAACACAGCACTCTCTTTAGCTGCAACTGGGAGTGTGTGTACAGTACACATGGTACAAGGCACAGGGACTTATACACTGTGGAAGATATTGGTGGCAATACAGGAACAGACTACCCTTCAGGCAGAAAAAGAGACACAAAGAGCGATCCCTCTGATGAACTGCGTTGATAGTATATGGACAGACCAAATCAAAAGTGATTAAGCATTTTCATAAAACGCAAATCAAATTTTATCACCTACAATTTTAGAGGAAGTGTCTATGTACACGATGAATCGTGTCAATAACGTCGCCCCGAATTGGCTATTGACACGAACATCGGATTAGAAAGTGAATGTCTTGGAGCTGATAGGCGTACTGTAAGGTATGCTTCTATGAGATTCTGACCCGAATTATGCTCCAGACCATATGTCCTGGATCATATGGTCCTGGATCATAAATAATCTGGGAAAAAAATGTCAAATATGGTCCTGATAGCATAAATAAAAAAGGAGCATATTGAATATGCTCCTGTAGCATCTTGACAATATGGTCAAAATGAAGAGCATAGTTTTGATATGCGCATGGAGCATCTGGAAAAATATATGTCAAATATGGTCCGGGACCACATTTGCCATATGTTCCTGGCATCATTACAAAAGGAAGGCATATTTGATATGCTCCTGGAGCATATTTGAATAATAAATGCTCCATGCCTGAGCATATGGCAAATTCTCCTGACGACATATTCTAAAAATCAAATACTCTTCCATTCAGACCATATCTGCCATATGGTCATGGAGCTGTGGCACTATAATTTGAATAGAATATTCCTCCAGATCCTTATGCTCCAGACCATGTGGCCACCACATGATCATCGTGTCCATATCCTCGCCCGAAATGGGCTATGACAAGATGATCGTGTCAATAAGGTCGTCCGAAATGGCTATTGACACGATGATCGTGTCAATAACGTCGCCCGAAATGGATATTGACACGATGATCTTGTAAAACGTCGCCCCGAAAATGGCTATTGAACACCGAGCCTCTTGTCATATCCTCGCCGTAGTGCAAGTATGGGGTTTGACCCCCATCTCAAAACGTTGGACATAAGATTTATATCAGATCTTCGCTGTGGAGGACCTTCCATGTGAAAGTACAAGTAGCAGATCGATAACCTGTGCATGCGGTAAGAATCAACTCTAGCGCGTGTTTTCTTCTTTGCGTTGCACGCCATTTACGCGTCATCTGCTGAATTCGACATTAATTATAAAATCGTTTTGTTTTACCCATAAGCGCGCTGATTGGGGCTTAAATAATTTCAGGTGAGGCCTAATGTTATATGAAAGCTTTACAACCATGCAAAAATATCAATTTTGAAAAAACTAGAGGGCGCACCTATTTTCAAATGTACCCGTGTCTCTTTAATTGCAGCTTTGCCACGGTTCTTGTCCGATTACGTCATAACTGTCATAACTAAGCAATCTCTCTTCAAATTCAAGTCTAAAAGGTCACTTCATAATTTCAACATGTTCACTTTGTTTATCTTGTGTGGTCAGATTCCATTTTTTTTTTTTTTTCCATTTTTTTTTTTTGCAACGAAAGCTACTTCACACAAAAATATCATGAGCTGAGCAAGTTTATATTGGATATCTTATTAAAACGTTTAACATGGCATTAAACTACATTTTATATCAGGATATATTTTAACTTATTGTGTGTTGTTGAATAACCAAATCTTCATTTCCTTCCAGGCCCAAGCGAAGGGGGGGGGGTGCTATTTCCCTAAAAGACCAAAAAAGTCCCCTTTGGTTAATTTCTTTACACAAGGACCCAAATTTCCAATAAAATTTGATCAGAAAATTCCACTTTTTTTTGTGATAAGATGTTGATTGGTTAAAAGAAACATTTTAAGAGGGGGGTTAGGTCCACCTTTACAATAAAAGTCCACTTTTTGGAAATCCCGCACCCCCCAAATTAAATCCTGCGTACGCCCTGGTAATCCCATATCCACTAACTAGACTTAAATAATAATGGTGTTAATTTTCATGATTGGCCAAATAGGGGGGAGGGTAAAAGCGGTTTCGAGGTATATCTGAGGGAGCAAATTTGGGTCCTTCTCCTAGATCTCTACAAGCGGTCCTTTCATTGGGGGGGGGTGCTGCGGGGCAGGCGCAGGCAAATATGGTGACCGCATACACCTTGTTAGATCTAGGATTGGTGGGCAATTAATTCCTCCCTTAAACAAGGTAGCCGCTCCGTGATTTTTTTTTTTCAAAACTGAATTTAAATGCGGTTAAAGACATTAGGGATATATAGCACTTACTCGGCGTTTATCAATTTCAACGATTTGCTCACTATCAGCTACACCGACAGGGGGTGTTATTATCACAAGTGCAAGTAATGGATTTTGGCCCCATCCAAAATCTGGTAGACAACATCCCTAACATAATTTTGAAAAATGAATTCAATAAAGAACCCTCTAAAGATTTTACCACTAAATTAGTTAAACACACCGCTGAAGAAGACTGTTTTTGTTAATTAGCATTGTTGCTGTTTTCACTTGAGTAGTTGAGTGAGCACAGTGAGTACGTGAGCTTCTGTGGCCAAGCATTCAGGTGTCCTATTTTAACATCAGTATTTTGTTCCAAATTGTGACTGAATTAAACATCATCATTTAAGCTCTCTTGGTTAATACTCTTGCTTTTACATGTACTATACAAAGCAGTGTAAAGAACGGCTGTAGGTATGTTCCGTTAATCCGCATACGTAATAACTGAGTGTGTGCACCTAGTGTGTTGGCATTGCATTTTTCAAAGAGGCTTAAGTAGTAATTTGATGCAGTATTTTAAACACTGTCACGGCCATGCAGATGCCACTATTCTGGCTTTAATTCAGTGTTGATATTTTTTAGTTGTAAAAATAAATAGTTATTTTGTTCACCTAGTTCATGCTCCGACTCGGCATTCTAATAGCCGGTATCAGTTTGTTGTACAATTGTTTAGTTGTATGCTAAATTTTCTGTCTAACGAATACCTTAAGACAACAGAGCTAAAATTCTTTTTTGATATTCATTAGTTCTTATAAGAATACTGCTCAGACTGCAAGAATGCCAGCTCGCTCCATTGCAAATTCCTGAAAATAGATGCCAAATTTGTGATTAAAGCCTAATTAAAAAAAATCCACAGCTAATGGACATTGACCATAGGTGTGAAATAACATACTTGCCACAAAATGGGCTGAATACAAATGTGTAAAACTAAACAATTCTGAATCAGTAATAAAAATCATACATCTATGTTTAGCATGTGGATACTTGCGAATACTTATTTGCTAATGGCAATTCAATGCATTATTCGCACTGCAAATGCTTCTGATTTTGGAAACCCAATTGCACAACTTTAGAGGTAGTACAGGGGGCGTTTAGAATATCTTATTTCAGTAAAAATTGATTTTTTCTAGTTTACTTAGGATGGTCTCCATATTTTGAGCTGGGGGTTTATTTTTTAAATTATAACAGCCCCCTACTCTAGTGAATTCTTATGATGGGTTTTTCGATGCACTTAAAATTTAGTGCTTCATAACTTTAGAAAATCCTGCTCAACGTAATTTTTAAATCTACCTTTACTGAATTCAGCTTGTACTCTGGTGTGATATTGTTTGTATTCCTTTGTGAGAGTTTTGAATGTAACATGTCACTTTCCACAGATTTCTCATAGACTAACCCGTGTGAAAAGACCCGTGCCATAACTTTTAGTTCCATTTCATTTCATTTCATCAAATCATCATACAAACTTATTTCCTTCACTACACATTATAAAAAGCAAAACAGTGATATTGAGGGAGAAGATAAAGCCCCATTAGGCCCAGAAGGCCCCAACCCCTGATAACAAGAACAACACAAAAACAGACATTTAGTCGCAAAGAACAGAAACGAACAGGACACCACAAGATACATGTCTCCCAAGATTATCAACTTATTATATTTAAATAAGGTTTTCTTTAAATTGGTTCGACAATGTTTTAATATCAGATTTCGATTGTTTCAGACATGGTTGTAGCGAATCCATAATGCTGGATCAGAATTTTCTAATTGGACTTTTGAGAAAAGATTTTTTTGCTTTTGACATGTTATACACTTTTTTGTCTATTATCGTATGAGTCAGATTTGAAATGTTTTACAAAAACTATCCAAGTTATTGGTAACTGTTGTTTAATGCTGAACATAAAGTGACCATATCTTAAGTTGCAAGTATCAAAGAAATTCAATATTATATAGCGGCTATGAAAAGTGGGGTTGAGTGACTTCGATAATGACTGTTGAAATTGTTCTTAAAGCCCAACTTGTTGTAGTTTGAATATTTTGTTAAGTATACATTTGAGGCATTCCCCCATATAAGAATACAGTAATTGATCTATGGCATATTAGTGTTACAGTACAGAGTATAAAGTATACGTCAGTACAGAAGTTTGACTTATTTAATACAACAATATTTCGAGATATTATTTTGGACAAAGCACTGATGTGTTGTTCCAGGGTAGGTTTTCCTCTATGATAATCCAAGAATTTGTATTGGTTATCTTCCAGGTGAATATGTCAAAACTACATCGATTACATCAGGCGAATCAGGAACATTATTGCTTTGTGAATTTGTGTCTTTAGCCTTGTTCGCACTCTTCAATATCTAACATAATGTGAAGTATATGGGGGTTCTAATATCATATAATGTTTACTGGCATTGCGGATACAATTTGTTTGCACTTAAACCAGTTATTGACTTCTTCGATTCTTTATCTATCAGGTTATTGGTATCAAGTTCTGGGTGAGAATACAAAATGGTAGTGTCATAGGCAATAGTATAAATCTAATAATGTTGAAAGTCTGGGTATGTCATTCACATAGATAGTCCGGGACTGGACCCCTGATATTTGAGTCTAGCGCATCACCTACAGAAGTTGAAGTAATGTTTTTCAGATAGAAACTGTCTAGATACATTGGGTTTGGATAATAAAAAAATTCTGAAATCAGGGCAAAAGATTTGATCTAACTGCTTTTTATTATTTCACTGTAGGTCAATAGGTCCAAATTGAGCGATTTTTTAGGGGTAGGGGGTAACACTTTCGAGCACAATTTCAAAATCTGAACACAAATGATCCTAAAATCGTTATCCTTAGTACATACAAAATGTTTATAAGATGTATGATATTAAAATATAGAGTTGGTATAATGGGTAGTATAGCATTTTTTTTGAAAACATGTAATAAGTGGCATTTTTTGGGCAAAATTTAGCAAATCTTGTATGTTCGTTTACAAAATATGTTGTTTCATAACATATACATGGTGAATTGAGCTAATTTTCTTTCTTGTAGAAGATAACATTGCTGGTCAGTTTTTGGGAATGTTTTAAAAAAACCCATGATTTTATTTTTTTAGTAAATGGCTAATAAAATAAACCAAATTTTTCCCAAAAATGCGAAAAAATCGTGATTTTTAGCAGTTGAGAGTTACGGGACGATTCAACTTATTTTTGGGGCCCTCGATAGTACAGAATGCTCAAAGTTATTTTAAGGTTCATTCCTCAAGGAACATAAAGTCAGGTAAAGCAGGAAGAGCAATATTGTAATGGTGCCAGGTAACCCGTAACTACTAGAGGGTTATTATAGTAGAAAAATAGTTGTAAGATAGTAACTTTTGAAGTTATTTCCACCATATTATGTACTGCGCCTGGTGTGACATGTAGTAAACATATCTGAATCGAGTACAGGTCATCAGAACAATTACTGTTGCCATGGAAAAAAAGCATGAAAACAATGATTTTTAGCATGCTGAAGAGTTACGGGACGATTTAACTTATTTTTCGTGATCCTTGATGGCACGGAATGGCTCAAACTAATTTTGGTGTTTGTTGTACATAATAAAGTACACCTAAAGTCAAGAAATAGCAATATGTTAATGGTTGCCATGGTAACCAGGACCTTAGAGCTGTGGTAGAAAATAGTTTGTCAACACAAAACTAATAGTTGTTGACACCATGGTGTTGACATGTAGTAAACATCTGAATACTAGTAGGGCACGGTCCCAAACAAATTATTACCATACCAACACACCCCTAATTTTGGTTTGGACATAAGTACCGAAGGGTTGACTCCCAAGAGGCGTCATAGATGCAGAAAACACTTCCTGCGAGAAATTTATCACATGTGAAGGGTCATAAGTAACGCCAATCAGCAATAAAAAGTGAATTTTATCATCTGCGGTGATTGGTTAAATTGTTGCAAAACCACAAAAAGCTAATGAGTCTTGAATAGCCCTGTATTCATAATATTTAACCAAAACTTGATATTTTATATCTTCCCTACAGCTTCCAAAGACACAAATTCATGGCCATGCAGAGCTCGAACTCGCATATACAACACTGGCCATAAGTATTGCAACAGCAGAAAAAGCAATTTATATTCACAAATTGATTTAAAATTGAAAAATTAAAAAACAGTTAAAAAAGAAAAAAAGTGGGGTTTTTCAACAGATGATGTTTCCCAGAATCAAGTGGCGCGACAAAAGTTTAATTTGATTTTCTTCATCCTTAATATGGCGGGTTAAGAAGCTGGCTAATGGATAACTTGCCGATTGTACTCAGAAGGAACAGGCAGAGGAACGTCACAATGGCCGTCGAATTGTCGCTAAGTGAACTTACGAGTTTGATGCAGTTGCTACTCTAAATGTTTAGGCGAAAATGTGTGGTTGTATGGACCGAAATGGCGGTAATGATGCCAATAAAAGATTGGAGCACTTTTACCACCGTTGGCCTCGGGAAATTAATGGCAAGAAAAAGGCCACGTAGTACCCTGAAAACAACTTTTAAACTGCACCGTTGACATGTGCTGTTTGTAATGTAGTGTGAACGCGTAATTAGACATGTTTTACGTAAACCACGTGAGTTGTCATTAGAATTGCATTTCAGGTGTCTCGGAGTTATCGAATATTTCAAAGACACTATCTTCCATTGACTTAATCTCGCTTCCGATCCACACAACCAACTGATTTTTCTCCATAAAAAAATTAAAAACCCTAATGACCCGTACAAGCCATTAAGGGATGTTTGAGCCATATTCTGTGTGTATGTTTCCGTATTCCTTCTGGAGTGCATCGACAAGTTATCGGTGCGTTCCTTTTATCCGCCATATTAGGGAACGGACAATCACTTAAACGTTTTTTCACTATCTTGGATTGGGGGGGATAACATCTGTTTGAAAAACACAACTTGTGGAATTTTAATTACGTATTGAATGGTCAAGAATCCATGGTATAGTTTGAAATCAATTGGTGATTATGAATTTGTCTTTGAATGTTGCAATACTATGGGCCAGGTGGTACATCTAATAGTACAGTCAAAAGTAAGCACATCTCGAAGTTTGGCCTTTCATTTAAGCTTGCGCTTATTATTTGCTACAGACCCTGAATACTATAGCGCCCTGTATATGATGTGGTATAGCGCCTCGCTTCACCCTCGACACGGTGGTCCTGTTGAGGTTGAGAGACAAAATTTTGAGGCGTCCTTGACAAAGACAATGAAGTTTGGGGAAGACAAGTTTGAAGGTGTTTTTTTGTACCCTTCAAGGATGTGAGCAAGATTTTTGGGTCCAACCTATGGAAAATGTGGGGAACTCTGGCTAGAGGGCGAAGTTATTTCAAAATGGCTGCCAACATTCCTGAGAATGGCATATTAAAGCCAAAAACAGCTATTGAGAGTCAAAATGATTTTTTGTCAATCTTAACACCTAAATGGACAAGGTCTTCCCACATTTCCGAAGGAATTTTTGCTCGAATTTATACCACACAGTGCGGGTCATAGGACAATGAAATAGTGCAATAAATTGAATTTCACAAGACACCTTAAAATTAGGGGCAAAACATTTTCAAATTCAGAAAAAAGAACACAAATTTTACCCGGCCTCGTTTCCACAAAATATATACGGAGTGCAATGAAAAAGTTGGTATATTAGTCTAAAGTCCAATCTACCCTGTACTGCACACAATGATATAATGTTTTAATATGTCATATGTCTGTATGCATTGTTGCCGTGTAACTTTTCCTTTGGTTTGTACAGTGGCGTGATGGAGGTATAGCAAAATCAAAGTGATCCCTATAATCGTGAAGAGAACGCCGTTGTTATAGTGTGTACACCGATCTCCCTCCCCAGATGAAGAGAGAACGAGGTAGGCTTGCAGTCAAAGCAGGAGAGCTCCGTAGATATGGAAACAAACAAAGAATTAGAGTCAGAGGTACACGGTTATACTTGAAGTTAGAGAACGCTATGAAGGTGGAGGCTTTAGTGGATGGACTGCATCAAATGCTGGTAATGTCTAACTATAAGGAAAAAAAACAGAATACTACAATACTGGATAATAATGAATCCTTTGATGATATCTTCCTTCACATGTTTGAAGGTGCAACGAGAAATGTCAAAGAGGTGCTCCTAAAAAAAATCTGAAAATTCTGGTTGGCATTGGTCTAAGCTTTATACCAAAGATGTCCCAATCCGAATGGATTAAGCTGAGATATTGTTTCTTTTGTTAAAGAACTTGTGAAATTCCTGATTTCCTATAGCCCTATAGGAACAAGTATGAAATTCATCTGTTCTGTTGAAATACAAACATACACTAATTACCTTTTGTTTTTATTTAAGTATTCTGCAGCAAATGAAAGGTATGGTATATATTGAGTTAATTATATGAAATATTTAATTTTATTATTTTTTTGTGAATGGTTCACTATACATTGTGAAACTCTGTTTTGACACAGAAAATTTTGTGTGTATATAGCTTTAATAATAGTTGCTGGTAATATAAATTTAATGTTTTTCTCATAAGATGAACCGTTAAGGCAGATTCAGAGATTTCAAGATATTTTTCGTGTTTAAAAATAATAGCCAACTCAAATTAGGGTGTCACCTATCTTGCTCACCCCTATATTAGGGATGAATTGGATTCATCGTTTGGTGTAATAAAACCTGTATAATCCGAATTGTATTAAAAGTATTTAATGTTCATTCTACATAACAAAGTACACGTAAAGTCAGGTAAAGTCAGAATACACTATTTTACTGGTTGCCTGGATAAACCAGTAGCCTACTGAGAGTTGTTAATGGGTAAGTAGAAGAAAATAAGTTTGTAAGATGGTAATTTGAAGTTTATTTCCATGCGCCCATATTGTACTGCGCATGGTGTGACATTTAGTAACTATCTTATCGAGTACAGGTCATCAAAACAATTACTGTTGGCCATGGAAAAAAGCATGAAAACAATGATTTTTAGCAGGCTGAAGAATTAGGAAGATTACTTATTTTTCGTGATCCTGATTGCACGGAATGGCTCAAACTAATTTTGGTGTTGTTGTACATAATAAAGTACCCTAAAGTCAAGAAATAGCAATATGTTAATGGTTGCCAGTTGTAACCAGTGACCATTAGAGCTGTGGTGAAAATAGTTGTCACACAATCACTAATATTTTTTTTGACACCATGGTGTGACATTTAGTTAACATTTGAATATATAGCACCGGTCCCCAAACAAATTATTACTCCATCCAACACATCCCCATAATTTGGGTTTGACAACTTTTATTTACCGAAGGTTTCACGCCCCGAGGCGTCCATAGATGCCAAGAAAACCACTTTCCTGGAGAAATTTATATCACATGTTGAAGGGCATAAGTCAAACGAGCCAAATCAAGCAATAACAATAATTTTATCATCTGGTTGAATTGGCGTAAAAGTGTTGTCAAACACCACGACATACAAAAAAGCTAATGATCTTGAATAAGCCCTGTATTACATAATATTTAAACCCAAAACTTGCTATTTTAGGCATGCTGCATTGTGTATATATAGGGCGCATTAATATCTATCTTCCCTAACACTTCCAAAGACAACATATCATGCCATGGCAGAGCTCGGGAACTTCGCATATACACACACACTGGCCATAAGTATTGCAACATGCAGAAAAAAAGCAATTTATATTACAAATTGATTTAAAATTGTCTCAGAGTTCTTGACTACACATTACGATAATTATTTTCAAAGTGGGGTTTTTAAAATCACAATGATTGTTGTCCCAGAATCAAGTGGTGCGACAAACGTTTCTAATTTGAATTTTCTTTATCCCTTAATATGGCGGGTTAAAGAAGCTGGCTTAATGATAACGTGCCGATTGTACTCATAGAAGGAATACAGGCATAGAAACGTCAAATGGCCGCGAATGTCCGCTAAGTGACTTTACAGTTTGTCAGGTCTTACCCTAAATGTTTAGGGCGAAAATTGGTCGTGGTTGTATGGACCGGGAAATGGTATCATGTCAAAAAGATTGGAACACTTTACCACCGTTGGACCTCGGGAAATTTAATGGCAATAAAGAGGCCACGTGATACCCTTAAAACAACTTTTAAATGGCACCAGTGACATTGTGCTGTTTGTCATTAGTGTGCCGCTTAATTTACACATGATTTACGTAAACCACGTGATTTATCGTTAGAATTGCATTTCAGGGTGTCTCGGATTTATCGATATTTCAAAGACTCACTACTCTTCATGATTTATCTTATCTCGTTTCCGGTCCACAACCCCCCATGGGAAAAGAAAATTTTTTTTTTTTTTTTTTTTTTTTTTTAATTAAACCCTAATGAACAGTACAATCCATTAAGTGTTTTGAAGCCATATCTGTTGTGTCTGTGTCCGTATTCCTTCTGAGTGGCAAATACGACCAGTTATCGGTTTGATGTTCCTTTATCCGCATATTGAGGGAACGTGACAATCAAAGTAAAACGTTTTTTCACTCTCTTGGATTTGGGTGGGGGGATAACATCTTGTTTGAAAAACACAACTTTGGGAATTTAATACGTTATTGAATGGTCAAGAATCCATGGTATAGTTTTGAAATCAATGTATTAGTGAATTCGTTTTTCTGAATGTTGCAATACTGATGGGCCAGTGTGGTACATATGTAATAGTAAATTTCAAAATTATTAAGTCACCATTCTCGAAGTTTGAAGCCTTTCATTTAGGCTTTGCGCTTTTTTTTTATTTGCTTACATACCCTGAATACATATAACGCCCTGTATATGATGTGGTATAGCGCCTCGTTCACCCTCGACACGGTGGTCCTGTTGAGGTTGAGAGACACAATTTTGAGGCGTCCTTGACAAAGACAATGACGTTTGGGGAATTAAAGTTTTGAAGTTGTTTTTTTTTTTGTACCTTCACGGCTGCTGAGCCAATATTTTTGGGTCTCAACCTCTGGGAAATGTGGAGAACTCTTGCTAGAGGGCTAGTATTTAAATGGTCTGCCAACTCCTGAGAATGGCATATTAAAGCCAAAACAGCTATCTGAGAGTCAAAATGATTTTTGGCACTTCTTAACACCTAAATAAGTGGACAAGGTCTTCCACTTTCCCGAAGGAATTTTTGCTTCGAAATTATACGCACCCATTCAGGGTCATAAGCCTAATGACATTTAGCAATTAAATTAGAATTCCACAAAGACACCTTAAATAGGGCAAAACATTTTCCAAATTCAGACAAGAAAGAACAAAATTTACACGGCCTCGTTTTCCATCCACAAAATATTACCGGTATGTGCAATGAAAAAATTGTATATTAAGTTCTAAAAGGTCCAATCTACTGTACTTGCACACAAATGAAATATAATTTTTTAATAGTCATATTTCATGGTATGACATGGTTTGCCGTGTAACTTTTTCCTTTGGTTGTACCGTGGCGTGATGGAGGTATATCAAAATTAAATTGATCATATCAGCATATAAAGGGTTAACTGAATTTTTATATTATTAATTACATGAATATGGCAATATTTAAACAGCTTAAATTGCTTGTTTTAATTAATTTTTTTTACTGAAAAATCGTTTAGTCGAACGGACAACATGTAGTTTGCGGGTTCCTAGGAACCCCCTTGTACACTTCAGTGTCAATGCTAATAGTGCTATTCCAATAATGAGGATTTATAAGTACCCATAATAAAGGGCTCTTCTTCAAAATGGCTTTCATATAATAACCTTTTTGGGGTCGTTATAAATTAATTATAATCAAATATGAACATAGATCAACTTGTGAATATGTTTGAAGGTTAATTACCATTTTATTATTTTCTATTTGACGAATTCATTACTACACAGGTTGCTGGTGATTAGGAGTGCCTTTGCATAAATGCATAAATCATCATTAAAATCACTTTCTCACCGCTCGTTAGCGTGTGTTTGTGAGTCTTTTTAGAAATAGTTCGTGCTGATTGCTCACCTACACCATGGGCATGATGAACAATTTCAATGAATGTATCCCACAATCAAGAAAATCTGTTAAAATAATTGTATAACATTTATTTTCTTAAAAATATTAGACATGTAAAATAAATCTCTCAAATTGTGCACTGTTAAAAATAAACTTGTAAAAAACAGGCATTTGACTGGCAGCTGGGACTCACTACATGCAAAACGTAAAATAACTGGAGCCGTAAAAATACGAAACCATTGCAGGGAACGTAAAATAATGGCATAAAATCTCAGCTTCAACGTTTTTGTTGGTTTTTGACTTGCTTAAACAATATTAGGAATTAAAACGTTATTACAATCCTCTGACCAAAATTTTAGTTGTGGCATCATACAAACGTTGTATTACGTTACGACGTGGTTGTAAAAAAATTATATTTCAGGCAAACAATTGAGAAACAATTGAGAAAAAAGGCAATAAACAAGGGAAAACGTGAAGAAATAAAGATTTAAAACAGTTTATACACTTTGTTTTATATGGTAATGTACACATTCTAATGTCATCAATTACTTAATCATTATATGAATAAACTCAATATACCTTACATAGATTCGAACCTGGGCCTTAAGATTACAAGTCCTAAACCTTATCCACTACACTACATGACTTTACTGATAGTAAATGCTAAAATCAAATATATATGTGTGTGTGTATACTACTTTTTCAAATTAAACTAAATATAATACAAAAAGGAGGAAAAGAGTTTTTAAACTATTTTTAAAAATGATAGGGAAAATAAGATTTTGCATTTTTAAATGACGTTACTTACGACGTTATTTAACACATTTTATAGGTAAACTGATAGTTCGTATTCTTACATTAAAAACAAGTAGTAAGTTACAAAAGAACGTAATATAACGGAAAATATAATAACGGTCAGCGTATAAATACTACCTTTTTTCAAAATGTGTAGTATTATTTTTTAGCCACTGTTTATTTACATTTTCTGCTTCCAAATTGTAATTTTATGTTAGATATAGGTAATAACGTGTGAAGATTATTGAATAATTGGGGTTTACCGTCATTTGAAAGGTAAAGTCTGGTAAAATTAGGAACATTTTTAACAGTGTGGGATACACTCGTTGATACCGTGACAGGCAATGGGCATTGAGAAATGTTCCAACAATATTTAAATGCTGCTGGCGCAATAGCATAATCAAATTGACGGGGCAGTTTAAAGCTCCAAATTTGGCATGGAATTTAGATGATAATATTCCTAACAAGGCGGTTCTCGAACACAAGCGTTGCTTTTTTTTCTAAATGTAAGTCGGTTTACAATGTATTTGACCATTTCAAAATCATATCTGGAATATTTTATTCAAATTCAATATTACACTATGACTTTCTTAATTATACATATGAGGGGTGAGAGTGTGATGGCCCCAATTAAAATTGTTCCCCTGCCTCCCCCCCCCCCCAATGAAAATGTCTGGTTACTCCACTGCATTGAGTATATTTATTGGCTGCTACATAATCTTTCTATATAAAACTTTACCATTTTTAGCAACCAAGACGGCTCCTCTGCTAAAAATCATTTGTCCTACCTCGAATAAGCCTCACAAAAATGTGGGCTTTTGTCCACCCGTTAAAGATAATTTTGAAAATTCACTATAAGCCACCCCACTATTAGTGGGAAAATGTAAGTAACGGCCTGCTATCAACATAAATCTGAAGTATATCAAAATGCATCAGAATCAATTCAAAATATATCAGCAGTAGTCAGAAGGACTCATTTCGAGTCCAAAATGGGTAATAATTTAAAAACTGGATGTAAAATTACACTATTCGAGCTCAACAATTTGGGTGATTGGTTGATATTGGTTGGTATAAGGTCTTGTTTTTTGCCTTGGGTGGTCTGTATTATGGGTCTTTGTTTTTTACTTTGTTTGGTGGGTGTGAGGTTTTTTGCTGGCCTCCAGAGAGGCCAGCTTAGAGATCAGATCGGAAAATGACCTTTGACACGTAGCTACGAAAATATTTTTACAATTAACAGCAGCAAAGTAGTTACTGAAAATTCATTTAACCAACAAATTGATTTAATCAGTTTTATTTGCTACTTTCATTCACATAGTTATGGGTTTAAACTGTTTATTTATTACATTAATAGCTTTTTAATTATCAGGGGGGAGGACGCCCGATGTTCGATACTATAGTCAAGGACAGAATTAGGCGACCAATTGCGCGTATGTTAAGGTTTGTCAACCAGCGCGGCGCGGACTGTGATTGGTTTGAATGCGTAGTATGGGCGGGGCATGTTCGAACAAAATATGATTTAAAATGTCAAAAAATGCCCTATCTGAGTCGGGTTTTCGACTAACGGACACGATAATTCACGAAAGTAAACTTTCTGTTTTAATCAGCTTTAAATGTTCACAGATTATTCTTCACGGCCGACATAATCAGGCGGGTGACACTGTGTACAAATGCCCATAGACAAATTCGATATCGATAGTGATAGCGCCACCATTTTCGATAAGCTACATAATTAATTATGCATAAACGTATTCATGACGTAAACCCGGGGGATGAAAAAAAAAAAAAAAAAAAAGCATAGTTTTTTTCCAAATACCTTGTTTTACTTTAGGTGGTGGGTATGGGGTTTGTTTTTTACTTTGGGTGGTGGGTATGAGGTTTGTTTTTTACTTTGGGTGGTGGGTATGAGGTATTCTGAAGTGTAGGCTATGTATTCTCTTGCTATGTTGTTTTAACAATTTAATTTCCTGCTAACATTTCTACTATAGTTTTCCCATCCATAAGGATGGGCAAGGTTTTCGATTTTTCCAACTGGCACTAAATTGACAATGTAGTTACATCATGTGCGCACATTAGACGTGTGACCTTTTCATAATAGTCAAAGCACATGAAGCAGGGAGACTTTGAATTGGGACATTTTTTTTTAATTTGAAGAAATTAACAATCTCCTCCCCAGATGCCATCAAACTGGGTGTATATTTGGACTATATGTATTTATTATTTTCTCTGTCTTTATCCCCCTGGCTTAAAAAGTGGGGGGGGGGTATTTCGACAGCAAATTCTGTGTGCGTGTGTGTCAGTCTGTGTTGGTTCCATTTTGGTTAGGTTGACTGTTTTTTGTATCTCCTGCCCAAACGCGTGGTTTCATTCAACTGAGTAAGCTGATCGGGGGTCACGTTTATCCCTGATACGGACACTCCTAACGCTTGGGCTAATTGCAGCAAAACTTGATAAGAAGAACCACTGGCCCAAGGATCATATTTCGTGTACTCCGATTGTGGTGAGAGGTCATTTGGGGGCGATTAAAGGCACTATCAGTCATTTACTAAATCAGAAAATCGAAAAAATAATTTATAAAAAAATTATAAAATCCAAAACCAATCAAAGACAAAATCGGATATTTTAATCATTACTCTCCGTACGGACACTTACTACAACACGTAATTCAATGGAGATTCATATCTTCAAACACTGCTGTTCCTTTTCTCTAATAATTCCAGTTGGAAAAACAACTTATAAGACTTATCCTTTATTTTAGGCTATTCCTGCAAATTTCAAATATTTTGATTCTTTCGAGCATATCTCTGATAGTGTCTTTAAAGGGTCATTCTTTGAAAATGTATCCATTCGGTTTCCCGCCAATAATTAAACCCTACGATCACCCAATTTGGTAGGTATAAGCACTGACCCAAGGCTCATATGAGGTGTACACAGATTGGGGTAAAAGGTGGTCGCACCCCCCCTTCCAGAAAAGGGTCAAAAGGTCCACTTTTGCCGGTTTTTGTCGATAAAGGTCCAAAATCTAGAGAAATATTGACAAGAATATCATCTTTTTGGCGATAAGATGTTCAAAAGATCCCCAAAAGAACCATTTTTAGGGGGTTAGCTCCACTTTTACCAAAGTCCCCCACCCCCATATATAAATCCTACGTACGGCCCTGGTTGACTGGTTTTTACATCTGCTGCCCAATCGCTTGTAGTTAGGTCATTTGGAGCAATTCCGTGACCGTGGAGAGCAGAGCTTCATTTTTTCAGTGGCTTTGTGTTCTAAGAAGGTCAATGAATAAATGAAAGTGTGGGCGGATTCCAGGAGGGGGTAAATTATTATTACAGGGGTCAAAAATGAAAATTGCTTGGATTGTTGTAAAAAGGTAACCAAAGTGTTCGCCTTGTTACAAGGATTAAAAAAGTGTATAGTTTGTACTACCTACAAGGTATGGTTATACGGTGGTATCGGGGAGGTATAAGACAAAATTCGTCAAATGTCAAAGGTCATCACCAAAGGTTAAATGCTTAATATTGCACTGATTTCTTTAAAAATGGTCTCAAATTGTTAACCTTTCCACAGGGATTGTTTCAAAAGTAGTTGGCACTCTCATTTGTATTTGTTTCATCGAGATAAACGACAAACAAGGTCAATCCCATTGACCTCTATTGATCTCCAAATTTTGAAAGTATGTTAGATGATGCAAAATGTTTTTGTTGCAGTCTCCACGGTCACAGAATTGCTCCAAATGACCCAACTATGGGCAGCCATTATCATGTTTTGGGGAGTCCAAGTGTGTGAAGATATCGGATTTAAAACATGATAATGATAAAATTGGATGATTTACGCCCAATATTAATTGGTCTCGCTATGAATTTTAAAATATTGGGCGAGACGCAGTCGAGCCCAATATTTTTGCAACTCATAGCTCGACCAAACGCTTGGGCCGAATGCAACCAGACCTGATCAGAAGAACCACTGGCCTAAGGTTCAAATGTGGTGTAATCCAATTGTGGTGATAGGTCACATGGGTCTTTGAAAGTCCATCCATTTGTTTTCCCGCCGCAAATCAAATGCTACGATCACCAAATTTGGCCAGTATAAGCACTGTCCCAAGGCCTGTATGAGGTGTACACAGATTGGGGTCAAAGGTTATGTGGATGAATTAAAGGAGCATTCTGTCATTTCTGTTACAGGTTTGGAATTGATCTCCTACCCAAACGTTTGGGCCAATTGCACCCAAACATGATCAGAAGAACCACTGGCCCAAGGTTCATATGTGGTGTATTCTATAGTGAGAGGTCATGTTGCGTTAATCATAATTGGGGTCAAATGGCATGTGGGTCAATTAAAGGGCATTCTTTGATGCAAATGAGCTAATTTGTCAAATCATGGTAGAATGACGAACCTTTGTTGGTTGTGGTCAATATTCAGTGCCGATTTTTAAGGTAATTTCAAGGTCATGCCAGTTCATTCAAGGTCATACCACTAAACATGTGGTAGGATGATGAAACTTGGTGAGTGTGGTCAACATCCAATCTCGAAACTTTTGAAAGTCATTTCAAGGTCGTAGGGTCATCTAAGGTCAAATCAATACACATGGTTGTATGGTCATGGAACCTAGTGGGTGTAATCAACATTTGCTACCAACATTTTTCAAGGTCATTTCCAGGTCATCTAGGGTCATCCAAGGTCAAATCACTGAAAATACTTGGATAGCCATGAAACTTTGTAGGTGTGGTCAATATTCAGTGCTGAAAATTTTGAAGGTCATTTCAATGTTATGTGGGATCATGAAACTTGGTGGTGTGGAGTTTCCGTAACCTGACCGATCTGACACACATTTTTTCTGACACACTTATGAATTCGAAACCCTTCGCGGAATAAAGCACATGCTTATTCCGTTAAGGTTTCCAAATTCATAAGTGTGTCAGAAAAAGTGTGTCAAATGGGTCAGGTTAGGGAAACTCCACTTGGTGGGTGTAGTTAAAGGGATTAGCAGCGATATTGTGAGATAATCGAAAAAATGTGGAAATGCATTTTTTAACTTATTAATCAGGGATAAGTGTGTACAAGTCGATATAACTGCTTTAATGTAGAAACAAACCACCAAATAGTGGAAAAAATGAAGAATTTGAGAGGAAATTTGTCATACCGTCTCCCGCAAATATACATACAGCGATGGCGTTTCAAGATCTACACTAAACAGCTGATTGTAGTTTATACCAGTACAGAATAAACAAAGATCAATAATGTTTGTGTTTGAGGTCAAACTGTATTGATCATGGTGCACAATATCACGCTGAAAATCTGTGATATTCACCGGGAAAGGCTTTTTTTGATCTCAAGTCGGAATTTTGATACGCACGTATAGAAATTACAGAATCAGATAAAAAGTACTGCCCTGTCTTTAATACACGGATTTCAAGCCAACCACTTGCAGGTTATGTTCGCATATCCATGCCAGTAACAAAAATATAAAAATATGAATTTTGATGATTTTTCGATGTTTCGAATTAGCAAATCGCTGCTAATCCCTTTAACTAAACCCTTCAATTCATATATTTATAAGTGAGGGGAATTTGCAAGTTTCAATTTGCAGTGTTTTTACTTTTTCTACTCTTACCTGGGTGCGCAGTGCATACGCCCCTCCGACGCACCCTAAATAAGCCATTGTATTTGACAAAATGAGCTGATTCATTATTGCTAACATAGCACAGTGGATTGATGAAAGAATTGTGCATTTGATGACCAATTTGTCCCATTATTAGCTTGACGGTTAGGGGGAAGCAAGGTTACATACACTGTTAAAAATAAACCTGTAAAAAAACAGGCATTTGACTGGCAGCTGGGACTCACTACATGCAGAACGTAAAATAACTGGAGCCGTAAAAATACGAAACAATTGCAGGGAACCTAAAATAACGGCATAAAATCTCAGTTTCAACGTTATTGCTGGTTTTTGACTTGTTTAAACAATATTAAGAATTCGAACGTTATTACAATCCTCTGACCAAATTTTCACGTTGTAGCTATGGCATCATACAAACGTTGTATTTACGTTACCACGTGGTTGTAAAAAGTTATATTTCAGGCAAACAATTTTGAGAAAAAAGGCAATAAACAAAGGGAAAACGTGAATAAATAAAGATTTAAACCAATTTATACACTTTGTTTTATATGGTAATGTACACATTCTAATGTTACCAATTACTTAATGATCATATGAATAACCTTAATACATGTACCTTAGATAGATTCGAACCAGGGCCTTAAGATTACAAGCCCTAAACCTTATCCACTACACTACATGACTTTACTGATATCAAATGCTCAAATTAAATACATATAATGTGTGTGTGTAGTAC